>JANHGO010002310.1:0-30523 GCA_024606505.1 Aquila spilogaster
CTGTTATATAACAGAACAAAGCATGTTTGGGAGCTCAGTTCCATTGTATGGAGATTCAGCAGCCGGAGAACAACATGCTGTGGGAAGTCAAGGGACTTGAACACTGGATTTAAAAGGCAGTTGAGTGACAGTGCAGGATTTCAAACAAAAACTTCTTCAAAGCAATCAGCAGTAATGTTTGTGATTCAAGCACTTGGCCTGCAGCGGTTCACTCGCTCAGCTCAAGTACTGGGACACGGAGGGAATTTTGCCTTTCCTAGGTGATGTGTCCCAAACCAGCACCCATCAGGACCTTTGCATTTCATTGTTGTCAGCATCTCTTAGGGCTTAATGCATGAATTGTGACTACAAGCACAGAATGGGATGGATTCCAGGCAACTTGCAATCCAAAAGCCTGTTCCTTGCTAGCTGGTGGCACACAACCAGTGCTATTCAGCACCTGCTAAACAGTGGCAGAAGCTCTAAAAAATCTGTCTCACTGTAACCATAAATTATTTGCCATTGCTTCATAGAAACCAAAAGACAATGAGAGGCTTCAAGATGAGTAAAATTTTCCCTTTTCACCTCTGGGTTCTGTTCATATTGCTCTGTGTGGTTCTGCTGGCATTAATGGCCAAGAGGTGATGGAGTAAAGAAAGAGGGAGAAATATTGAAGAAACTTGGCTGTGTTCAGCTCCATGCTTGAGGCATTTCCTTCTCTATATTGTGCACAACCAAACTGCGAGCAGTGCTAACGTGTGAAAAGGCTTTTAAAGAAGGATCGTGATAGGCCGAGGCCAAGACCTGCCTCTTGTTTTACTGAATGTCATCTTTGACTCCTATTTGTTGCATCTTTTGAAAGAGGAGCTGTCATGGTTTGTGCAGGAGTGTAAGGCGTGAACCTTCCTATAAACCAGTGAATTTGTGTGGTTGGAGATCTGATCTCACAAGTTAGCCTTCGGGCTGAGAAAACAATTCTCCTTGTTATTCTGAGATGGCTTTTCCTGGCAATAAACATTCTGGTTTTTATCATCTTGATTTTTGTTTTGTTCTCACAGCCCTGTGCTCTGCTCCTGAGCTTTCGATGCTCTGCTATTTCCAGGTTTTGCTGGTATGAAATAGAGGGTGAAAAGAGCAATTGAAGCGATTGTGGCAGAGTAGGCTTGCATCTTCCAACACGTGTGCGTGTGCTTGCTGGCATACTGTGAGTCTTAAATAACATGTTTATAAAGCAGTCTGATGTGCGATGCTTGGCTGAATGCTAGTGCACAGCCCTGCAATTTATGGACTAAACACAGCTATCATAGTAAATCTAAACCCAATCACTGCATTCTTAGTATGACACTGTTTTAAGGTGTAGCTGTGCAATTCTGCTACTTAAAAAGTTGGGAGAAGGGAAGGTCACAATAATTTAGCTTGTATCTCTTAAAATCCTTTTGGCTGTAAAAACAGAAAGAAAACTCGGTGCAGAAGGCCTGACCTCTTCTTTTCCATTCTTGCGTTTGGTCATAAAATCCATATAATTACTTCTAGGGGCTCCTGGTGATCGCAATGATAGTGTTTCAAAGCAATTAATTAGTGCTTTGGTCTCATAAATAGGGAATGGCAGTTACTGTACCAGTGGCTCAGCTGAGCAGGGAGCAAAGCAGCGCTGGATCGACGGATGCTTTTCTGCTGTTCAGCTGAGATTGAAAGGAGTCTTTGATGTGGGTACGAGGATTTATGTGCTTCCATGATGTGTGAGCAAAGAGATACTGGGAATATATCTTTTTTTCTTGCCTCTGTTGTATGAAGACAAGGTGTTATCCCTTTCTTAAATGAAAGTTGTAGGGGTAAAAATGGAAAGCGATGTGATGGAAATACGTCTTAAAAGTTCAGGTCACAGCAAAAAAATTCCAGATTACCGATATCCACTTTTGAAAACAGATCAATAATCCATAGTCATCTGTTTAGGAGCATAGCAAATAACCGACCCTATAATATCATAAGGGAAAGAATATCAGCTTGTAGCAGTTTATTACTATAGAACAATGTATCCAGGAGTGTGGTGGAAATACACCAACACAGAAAACACATTTGATATAACCATCACTTCTCTATTTCAACCGGGAGCTGAGTGCTTATGCTATGTAGCACGTGTTAGATGTGAAGCCACAGCGAAACACCTTGTGCTTTTAAAATTGGAGCGTGCAAAGTGAAGCAAATAAAGATAACTTCAAAAGATGAAACAAAATCCTTCACGCATCCCAAAATATAGTTGTACCCTGCCCCTTGCAAGCAGCCCTATGAACAGAAGCAGGGAATAAGGGCTAAGCTGAGCTTTTACATCAGTTCTGCCCTGTGCACCGCAGAGACTGCTCCAGTTTGTATCATGGGGCTCTGGGACGTTGACCAGTGGTGAGGACAGACCAGGCACTGAAACATAACACGCAGGAGCAGCAGCTCATGTACTGAAATGCTAATTGCTTTGGTTCACCTGGGACCATCCACGTGGGATTGCCTACATATTGTTTACTTACTTTAGGCAGAAGGTTGGCAGAAGCAATTGAGCAGAAGATGCGCTGAGGAGAGGCTGGGAAAGACGAAAAGTTCTGCTTGCTCAGCTGGGGAGGGAAAGGTTGCTGTGAGACAGACGGTGCTGTCTCTCTGTGGCACAATAGCTTGATTTTATAATTAGGTTTCGGGTTCAGCCATTTCTGGCTCAGTATGACATGCTTTTTCTTGTCTTTGTCTCTTTACTCTAGCTCGGTGAGGTTAGGTTTGGAGAAGGGCCTACTGCGATGATAAATAAGGTACAAACAAAACCATGGGCCCTGGATAACGGATGTTCCATTTTACAGGATGCACCGATTTGAGGAGTTTAATTTCTAACTAGTTAAAGATCTGTCCTGTGAAAAATGACTTTCCATTTCCAACCTATAATGAAAGTAAAAGAGTGGAAAGACAGATGAGTTGGTGCTCCTAGTAATCTGTTATGGAGCTGGGTGAGAAATAAGACCATTTGTCTCTCCCTCTTGAGTGACTTTTCTTACACAAAATAACTGTGAAATTGTCTTAAACCCTGAATAGAGAATGTAGTCTGGGGGAGAGAGATTCTTATATTTCAGCTGGCTCACAGCTGTTCATTTAGGGAGAACGAGGTTGTGTGTGTGAACAGAATTCACTGGGAACCCATTTCTCAGGGCTGTAACCTTTTTCCTGTTTGTCAGATGCACTGATTATCTGGAATACATTTTCTTGCAAAGTATTGTGTGAGATTCTGGCAGTATATCTGTATTTGAGCCCAAAAGGGTTTGTTACCTCGCTAAAACTTGAGTGTGCAGCATGGTTTTATGCTCTTTATTGATAACAAGAGGAGCTGGATAAAGCTGTAGAGTTCTGATCTGCGCCTCAGATTTTATATTGCTTGGGGTCGATGTACACAGGAATAAATGCTATAAAATAAGTTGAGCTCTCGTGGTGTTTGCTGTCACATTTGGTTCATACTTAAGGTTTTCAATACTACAGGTATTTTTCAATTCACTGGACAAACAAAAAACTTTTTAGTTAAAACTGAGCAAAGATCTTTCAATTTGGAGGGTATTAAGCAAAAACAACAACAACAAAAGGCCGACATTACTAATTTTTCTACTGACTATTCAAAATTGTTGAAGTAATGTAAAGAAATTTATTTCCCCTCAAATCAGTTTTAAGTGGTATTTCTGAATGTATTTCTGAATCCGTGTAGATTTAGAATGGCTTTTTTTGTCACTGTGTGATGTAGGCTCTGTTTTAGAGTTAGGCCTCGCAATGGTTTCCCGTTGGTGAGGGAGATGGATATAAGTCTTTGGTTGTTACTGCAAACTGGAAGTGTTTGGGTAAGGACTGGAAAGAGAGTTCAGGAAGCATCAGGAAGCCAGTATTCAGGCATATGACTTAACTGCTGCTTTCTGTGGCGGAATCTTTATAAATTGTTTCCCTAAGAAAAAGACCAATTCTATTTCGAAAACATTTCTTTTCCAGTATGTGGCATACGAGATTCCAAGACTTAATGCCAAGTTTTATTAATGCAATGCTATGTCTTTTGACTGAAGCTTTCAAAACAATCAGAAGTCTGAAGCATCCCCTAAAAGTGACACAGCTGGGTGAAAGCTTGTCCTATATGTTACCTTCCATGTGGATTAAGCTGCTCTCCCATTAAGACTTCACCAAAGGAGTTTTGTTATAGTGTAAATGTATGTGCACAGGTGCTCCTGTGCGTGGGATCTTTGGCTCTGGAGTTGGCTTCCAGCCTCGGTGCAGGAAGGTAGGAATGTTTTGTCATGTCAGGTACCACCTGTCCGTTTTGCCAGACCTCTCCTACCTGACTACAGCCTCTTTGCTCCTCCGTGCGTGTGCATGATGAAGAACAAATAACTGAGTGAATGGAAATGAGAGGTCCAAAGGTTTTAGAGCGCAACTGTACTGAAGAAAAGCTAATGAAAGACAATTTACGTGGGAAAGTCAGTAAATATTTTCTATATGCTTTTAGCCAACCAGAAATGTACTCCTAATGGAAACAAATTGGAGATTTCAGTCAACCTAGTGCCTTTCATCAGTCCTGAATTACACTTAAAAACAACACTTTAACATGTTTTTAAAGAACCTCTTCTTAACATGATCCAGGAGGCTGTACAAAAATAACTTGGAATAATCTTGAAACCCTGCAGGGCCAAGTCAGAGAGAAGGAGCCAACACCTTTGGGCAAAGAAAACCAGAAAATCTAAGGAGAAGAGCCAGGAAGAAGGGAGGGAAGAAATGTTAATGGAAAAAATCTACCTCTAAAGCCCTGTGCTGTACAGAAAGAGCTTTTTTTTCTTTTTTTCCCCCTTGAGAAATCTGTGTAAAACCAATGCAATGTTTTATATTCTCTATATACTCAATTTTCTCATTGAAAAAAGGATACTCCAGCTGTTGAGAAAACATCTAGTGCCAACAAAGCTATCGTCTCTGGAGCTCTCCCAAGTAATGAGCTTGGTTATTATTATTACTGTTAATGGACTATTAGATTAGGGAGTTTGGGTTAAATACAGTATAAAGCAATGGTAACATTCTGCTCAGATCTCAGACATACTTTTGTGTCTCTGGTTAATCCATGATTTGAGGAGACCAGGTGTTTAAATGCCATACCCTTTATAAGGAAGTGGTATCCACTTGTCTGAATGATGTCCCTTATGGAATAGGAGAACTCCTCATATAGGATCCAGAAACAATCTATACCCAAAGCAGATCTCTTTGCTGTATCTTTGCTATAATTCTGCATGAAAATCAGGGGAAAATCTCCAAAGAACAGTGGAGGGACCAAGAGTAGAACTGAATGGTTGAATCTGGAGTTCTTATCCCTCTAACAGTATCTTTAAGTCTATGCAGTGAAACACTCATTTGAAGTGACTTCTGAAGTAATGCCAAAGTGAAGTATAGCTGAAGAAAGCATCTCTTAAGCAAAGGATAATTCTGAAGTTTGTGGCGATTTTATTCTGAACAAGCTGACATCTAACAGACTGACAGCAGCAAAGATAAATACAGTAGCATGGGAGCTGAGATGAACGCAGGCACATTTTCTGAGAGGCTCTGTGACATACTGGATGACATCAGCAGAACAGTCCCAAGGTCTGCACTGTTTGATTCAAAGGCACTGACTGAACCCGAGGCAAGTTGCAAGGCACAGGCTTCTTGCTCTTTGATGACTGTTCCACTGGATTCAAGTCCTCCCTGAAGACATTTCAAATCTGATAATACAGGATCAGGAAGTCATTAAGGAGTTGGTTTGTTTCTCCTTTTGTACTTCTGCACTGTTTATGTTTGTTGGTGCTCATCAAGACTTCTGTTTGAAAGTAGGAACATTCAACTCTTACTTTCTCTTTATGAGATCTGGAGCAGTCCTTACTTGCGAAATAGATGGAAAAGAAAGTACACCTTAAGTCAGGCAAGACTTAAATGGGGAAGAGCCTAGTTTTTTATGATGAGGGTTTTGTTGTGCTTGTAAATTTGTTTTATCCTCAGCAGTTTGTGAGTAGTATGCAGAATCCACTGTTAACATGAGAATGTAGGTTCCTGCAGTCCACTTACTTTCACCTGCTTAGTGAGTTTAGCTTGTGATTTTGGGATGATGGAAATGACATAGTTTCAGACATGGCTGTTATTGTAGATACAGTAGAGGCCTCTTGTCTCTTGGATCCTGTAGACACCTGTCCCTACTTCAGTAGGTAAGGATATGTAGCTGCAATATGAAGATTTAGGGGGAAAAAAATACAAGAGCCAACTACAAATCTTTCTTTTTCTTTTTTGCTTTTCTCTTCATATTTAAGAGCAAACCAAAACCTGTTACAAACCTCTAATATTGTAGTGTAGATTGCATCTGGTCTCTTCCCATTCTTGCATTCTCTGTGCATGCTGACACATGAAAACAAATCACATATCTAAGAACAAAACTTCTCTCAGAGATTTTATGATGCATCCTTCCATGTTATCATACCAAAAAGAAAAAATATTTATGTGAGAGGTAACCAAGCAATACATGTATATATGTGCATAGCCACACGTGCTGTGTGAACTCTCTGCAGAATAAAAAGCTTTTGTGAAGGTTTAAGAAAAAGTTGAGCTGGGGACTGGAGAGCAGCATTTCTCTGAACAGCTGTGCTTTTCCCAGAGAGCATTCAGAAATAACCTTTCACTGCTGAGGCAAGAAATAAATAAAAATGCAGCAAAATTTCTCTGTTGGGGATTTTTTTGGCTTCTGCATGAGCCTAGGCAATGCAACTGGGCTATATTAGCAGCTTTGCCTTAGGATAGTGTCTCCAGAGCGATGGACTCCAAATCTTTTTTTAGAGTGCTGTATTCAGAGGCTGTTGGGGACTGCAATTAGGTATCGTTCATAGATTGCAGGAAATAATAGAAAAAAATAGTCACGTTACAGCTGTCCTGTGTCTCAAAGCCTGTTTGGAAATGCTTTCAATTGGTCTATGTATCATGCCGTTCATTTGTATTGAGAATGGCTAGTGTGTCGTGTTGCCCAGAAGCAACAATCTCATCAAGACCACCTTCTCTTCACAGCTTCATTAACATCTACAATGAACAATCAAGGCTTTATGGTGAAAAACGTTCTGCAGTTGAGTGGGCCAGATGCCTTCTGAGATAGCTGTGATTGAGTGCTAGATAGTTATTTCCTAAAGAGTTCTATGTAGTAACACACACACACATATTTAGAGCTCTGTAGATATGCCAATTTACCCCAGCTCTTGCATGTCCATTCCCAGCGCCCACTTGCAGATTCCTTCAGCTGAGCTAGTAACTTTAAAAGACAAATTAATGAGTGTGTGCTTAGGATATTTGTATCCTTTAGGGCTGAAGTGAAAAGAGAGGTTGCAGCTATTTCTCTAGAAAATAAACAGTGCTTCTTAACATGCTGCATCTTGCTAAATTTGGCACCAGACTGCAATATGCCCTAGCTGGAGGGAACAGCTGGGTGGAGAAACCTAATGGAAAGATCTTCTGGATAAGCTTCTCTTCTCATCTGGGAAGTACTTTAAGAAAAGAATGGAAAAAAGGGAAAACAACCCAATAATGCTGGGGCTCAGGCTTCCTTTGGGTGGTGCCCTGGGCAATCTGATCTAGTACTTGATCTAGTGGTTGGCAACCCTGCCTGTGGCATGGGAGTTGGAACCTCAAGCCATTCCATGATTCTATGAGTTGGCTGAGTGACCCACAAGCAAGGAGTTAGCTTTGGGAACTGCGTGCTCAGATGGTCCTTTCAGGCGGTAACTAAGCTGGAACTTAGGGTAACAGGTTCCAGATACAAAAACAAGATTAAAGACAAACAAACAAAAAACCATCAATAGCAAATGTATTAATAGTGATTGGAAAGAACAAAATTGGTGACAAAATCCCCAAATGGTAGAGAGAGAGTGTACGATACCAAGCCTTCTGGTTATCTGGGCATGACTAGAACAGAAGTGAGGGTTGGTTTACCAGTTTAGGTTAAAAGTTGAGTTGAGGAAGGACTGGGGAGGGAGTTTGTGGTGTTCCACGTGGGTTTTTGGTGCGTAGTCATCTCTCAAGCATTTGGGGTTACTGCTTCAAAAACTGTCCTGTGGTAGTCTTGTAAGCCTGCCCTATAGCCAGCTCAGCTAAGTCTCTGCAGAAACCTCCACGTTGCTCTGACTTGTAAACTATGCAATATCTGATTGGGCTGAGAGTGATTCAGGCTGTAATGAGGTAAGGTACATGCTAATCGAGTCATATTAGCCTGTTAATATATCTGCGCTGCTTTTGTTACATTGTTTTATGTTCATCTTGTGACAAACAACAAAAAGATGGAGGCAACGTGAATTGGTACACTGGGTTCACAACACCAATTTCACTGTTGGTCTTTCAGTTATTCAATAATGACTAGAAACAATGTTATCAGGGAGAACATTGCAAGATAAATTCCAGTTTCCACTTGGGCAAAGCCCCACGTGAAATTCCTCTAGTCCCTTTGTGCTCATTCAGGCACCCACAGGTGTTTCAATTGGCCAACCTTAACTCAGCTGTCTGGTAGGCCAGTAGCCTAGTAAATAGGAATGGGCTATATAGGCACCTAGAAGGTAAATTTTATTGTGCCACAGAGTTTTATTGGCACTGTCTATATTTTCTGAATTTTTGTCTTTCCTTTCCAGAAATGCTTTAGGGGTTGATCCATGTCTTCAGAGGAACTTGTCCGTGGAATAGTAATGCGTTGTTTTATATACCAGCTACTGGGAAATAGACAGGACCTCTTAGTTTAGCTGATGAAAGCAGAGATGGCATCTTCTGAATTCCCTGGGCCACTAGCCAGATTCATCCCAAAGAGAATGGGTACCATAGGTAATTTAACGAACAAAGAGCTTCCCCCTGCAGCTATGTGCAACTGCTGATGCTTTCATAATCCTGCAGCTGCACACAATTGCCGATGGTTTCATGATTCTATCTGCAGCTATCTTGACACACTCCACTTGCCTCTTTTCTACTGCAAAATGTCTCCCTTGATGCGTTTTATAGACTATCTTGTGGCTGGACACTGTCTTACAGGTCATTTATCTCTCTTTGCTCTAGATGTAATGAAATTTCTCCTGATTTAATTCTCCTCTGGTTTATAAGCTTTTCTAGTGTGCTGAGGAAACTCTGTTGAGCAAACAAGGGTAGCAGGTGATTTAGCTGACCCATATTAGTATTTCTGAGCATCTTCATGACAGAATCTGCAGTCATCCTTCCTCTCTGTACTTTCTTCCTCTTGCTACTGCAATACACTTTTATAGCCAGTGAGATCACATATTCAGAGATGTTGTCTTGATGTAAGCTTGCTTCCATTAACGTGACTGTGTGAACTATTTCACGTTGCCTTTCTGAAGCAAACTAGGGTGTATCCATTTCTCCATGTGTGTTGGCTTCTCTTTCCTTGTGGAATTTTCCAGTGATGAAACAAAGTATGTATCAGGCAGGAATTATATCTAGGCTATACATCTGTTTATTTGAATCATCTCACATTTTTCCCAGATGTTTCATGGTCTCAAACCATTTAGTTCTCCTCATATCTTGTCCTACTTTAAGGAAGATCTTACAGATCTGTTGGTTACTGGTTCTCCGTTGTACCTCTATCTTTCTAAACTCTGAATCATGTTACGTGGATCTGTGGTAGCCAATAAATATTAATGGTTGTCCAATGTCACAAACATCTGCGTTTAGATCCTAGGAATTATTACTTGCAGTCTTTTGTTCTAGTTACAAGAAATAATAGCATAGCACCTCTACAGTATCTTTCATCTGCAGATCTTGAAAGGCTTCATAAACGTCTGTCAAATATTCACAACTTCTGTATAGAAAGGTAAAACTCTGGATAAGTGGAAGGTCTGCATTTTCAAAGCGATGTAGTGCCCTGTCTCTTTCCTTCATCATTCAGAGCTTGAATCTATGGCTCTGAATGAGATGCCCTGTCTTCCAGTATAACAAGCTGTGTGAGCTTGGGGCATCAGAGTGTAGTATGAAAAAGCCAGAATACAGAGTAGAAAGGAGCTTAGTTTAACAAGGGGTAGTGACTCCTGCATATCAAGGCAATGAGTGTATGCTTCAGTTGAGTTAACTTGTAATTAACAGCTGAGTATGTCCTATAAAGCTGAGAGGAGTATTAAAGGAGAAGCACTGACCTATTATGTTTGTATTCAAGGTATCCATCTCCTGGGGTCTGTTCTCCTGGGACCACGATGGTGCTTCTGTTTACTCTTTGGAGGATGTATAATTTTCTTTTCCCATGCAGTTTTTAATTTTTGCCTGAAGTCATGCCATCTTGATGCTAAGTGAGCTGGAGCTTAGTCCTCTGATTCAGCTCCATGAAAATAAGTGAATTTAGCTTCAGGATTTAAATAGACTGCTCATGAATATGCTGCTTATGTTTGCTCTAAGGAGGATTTGCTGTAGCCCCTACTGAAGCCTTGTTGGTGGATTCTAAGTTCAGAATTGTCAGAATTTGGCCAACAGCTTGTTTAGCTCTCATTAGAGCAATTAGCATAGTTACATAAATAGAAGCTTCCCTTTTAAACTTCTCAGGCTCCTGACTTTTCAGTGAGGATCAATGCCATTGGATTTAGTATTTTTGGCTCCATCCTTCAGCTGCTGCAGAGGTGCATCTGTTATGTCTGTTACTACTTAAGCCTGACTTGATGAATCCTTTTGGAGGATGTTACCTATTTATTGTCTGGTAACTTGGATCAGAGCTAAAGCTCTGAGGCTGTCTGACTTGTCTGTGTGGATCTAGACCTACACACTCAACATAAAATTACCTCAGACCCAGTGGTACAGTTACAGAACATTATCATGAGTATACCATACCATGGGTGACATGTGCATAAATCTCCATGTTGAAATGGAGTAGAAGTATGCTAGCCTTGAAGATCCTGATTTGTATACAACGTCCCATCAGAAACAATTTTTATATTGAGAAGAGAGCGCATTTGATTACTAAGCACTGTTGTGTTTAGTCACTATTTATTTATAATTCTGTATGAGGAAGACAAGTAATTTAACTTATTAATAGGCAGATATATACATATGTTAATCAGAAGGCTTCAAGGATTTATGTCATGAATTTTACATGAAAACACAATTCTGGTTGTATGTGCAAACTGACATCTATTAAACAATCTAGAAATGAATATCTGGGTTTGATCTTACCACAAAGAAAATCAGACTCATCAGTGCCCTTGTGCAATGAAAGTGGCTTTTCTTTTTCAGCAATTTCTGCATATCTTGAAGGCTACTGGTAGAGATCAATGTTCACCGAGAGATCTTGTTTATGTCTGTAATATGCATATATATACTAATATAAATTATGCAGTTCTGGCTGCATAGAACTCCATTAACTTCTACTTAAACTGAAGGAGAAACGTGAGTGCAACACTGAAACACATACATAGTTTAATCATTTGGCCAATTACAGAATGTAAAATCTGACCGAAGACTGGAGGAATAACTCTTAGAGAGACTTCCAGTCTACAAGATGATTTGTTTCAATGACAGAAAAAGAGAAGTTTGGAACTTAATACTTGCTATGTTAAATAACAATCTTTCAGAGTTATCAAAGATAAAGACAGGTGATTTATAAGAATTCAGCAATGTCTTCACCCATACGAGACAAACTTTACCTCTCTACGGATCTTATTCTCCAAAGTTTTCTGCTGTTTTCTTGTAGTCCCTATTCCCATAACCATTTCTGCTTTCCTGAATTGGAAGAAATAATTGTATCTTTGATGCATGAAACGAGATGCACGGAAATGCAGTTTTCAGATTTTACAACATTTTCGTTTCTTGGTACTGTGAAAGGAATAGATACGAGCAGCTGCTTGGCCAACTTAAATATTCAATTATGGACTTAGATTTGTAGGTACGCCCCCAAACAAATCACTATTATCTTCAGCTGGTTTTGTTCCCTATCTGCTATAACATCTGCTGTTATAAGCCTGTCTGCTTTGGGTTGTTGCCTACCTTGGGCTTGATTTCTGATAGGTAAATTTCAGATCTTTTCTCAACTGGGTAGCTCGAGGAACTGCTGGCTCCAGCTTCTCTCATATCTTTCATCCTATTCTCCTGAAGACTAGATAGATAATAAGCATTTCATATGGCCCTGTTTTGGCAGACCCTATGCAAAAGGAAGAATAATTGAGGGAGAGAAAATAAGAGCATAGAGCAAGCATTGCTTCATTAGGATTAAGAATTTAGTTGTTAAAAGAGATGTATGTCGCTCAAACTGGCTGGCAGTGCTTGGCTGCTTCTCTGTTTCTAGGAAGGAGCACATTGACATAACCTGATGGAAGGACTCTTTTCTTTTCGCTTTTTTTGGCATATGCCATAGCGATTTGTTGGAAGTCAGTGGCTCTGTTCAATCCACTTTCCTCCAGTCATAAAACAAGCCATTCAAGTTCAGCACAAGCCTCCTGTTGCCCCTCTTGCAAAAGATGGTGAAGGTGAAGAGGAAACGCTATTCTGCTAACACCTCCCGCCTATCAGTGACAGATTAATTGCCCCAGCTCTGCAATGCTGAACATCCATCCCATTTGAAGGGAACTGTGGTTTGCTATTCAGGCACCAGTTCAGCTATCTGTATCCATTAGCCATGCTATAGAGTAGAATGAATAGAGTAAATGATGCTCTGGCTTTTCAAAGATCCGGTAGTGAAATCTTAATTTATCTAGAAAACACGATGTAACATTCCTATTTCTTCATGTCTTCCTTAACAAGTATTCAATATGGGCCTGTTGTACTGTGTTGTACATGACAAGGAGGCATGTAAACGTGCTACTGCTGTGCTGAAGACTAATGCTATGAGAGAGGGGTGAGTGAGCAAGAACAGCACCCTCTAATCCAATAGAACAGAACGGTGTACTTGCTGAAGAGTACGACAGTGTCTTGTGATTTTTTTCTTTATGTAAATCCTTTGCTGAGTAGCTGAGGCAGATATATGAAGACCTCTGTTTGCCCCCTATGTAGATATAATATAAGCTGGTGAACTATGGGCTTCTGCTTTTTTTCCCTACTCACACACTGTTTGCTAATGAACTTTCACTGTGTCTTTGAAGAATCCTTTATAGCAGTGAGAGGAGCAGCAGATGTCTGAGCAATCTGGTTTATGATGCTGTGTCCATAGTGGTGTTTAATTTTTATCCTGCTTACGTGAAATGGGAATGCTCTGCTTCTTCCTCAAGAGTCCTTCAATTACTTTTGCAGGGATATCTAATGGGTTTGCACTATGGAAAATGAGGATGCCAAGGGGAATGTCAAGGTGTGGAAGCTCTTACCTCCTGACAGACCAATTTAACCGTGAACTCGGTTATTTTTACCCTTTTTATTTCTCAGGGGAGCAGGTCCATATTACACCCGGCCCCTGCAGGCAATACGGTTCCAATCACATCACTGCTGGAAGAAGCTGGGGAGAGCTATTGCATAAGACGTAGCTGCAAAGAGGGAGAAACACCATAAGTTAAAGACAGATTTCTTCCTGAGCTGGATTCAACAACCCCTAGCTGAAAAAAAAGCACTGAGAAAAGCAGCTGGACACAGATTTCTGAGGTAGAAGAAGTGAATGATAACGCGAGTGCAAAGTAATGGGCAGAGAGTCATGATGGTTTTGTCAAATAGCAGTACAACTTTTAGGGTCCTGCTGTGTCTTCATGAGGCCTTTCTTTCTGCAACAATCTTTGCAGACTCAAATTTTAGTGATGCTTTGGAATATAAACACCTAACAGTGCTTGCAAATTGTGTAATGGAACTTCCAAATCTTTGTATGAATCCTAAGGGTAAGAAGAGCTGATTTCTGCCTGTAAAGCTATCACCTTGAAACCTTTAATCCAGGACTGACTATTTTGTAAATGCCATGTAAATGGTCAGGGATGAGGTATCACCCAGAAGTATCCTTAGCAAATGAACAGAGATCCCCCTTAGAGGCAAAAATGGAGAAGTCACAGTGAATTTTCTTATGGCAACATATTGTCTAGTTTGGATACCTCATCTATTAACTTATTAAAATCGTGTGAAATTACGAGGCTTTAACTGATAATACTCTTAGCCAAGTAGATGATCTTTCCAGAAAGATACTAAAACACAGTGAAGCTTTGTGTTGAAGGCATTTCTCAGAGGATAGCAAGTGCCCTTGCTGTGAGGCATGGTGATGCTGTTCCCACTGGAATATATGTCACTGTGAAGCCCTGACAACTGAGAATGTGATAAGGAGAATATCACTGGCTGATGCTGTCTGGGCACAGCCAATTCTATAGCAATGAAATGCAATTGTATAAGTGAAAAAGTGGACGTAATGATGATATCTTCTTTGCGTGACAGGCCATTCAACTATCTTCTGCAGACCTCCTTCCTACCAAATTAAAATACAGGCCCCTAAAACCTCCTTGTGAATATCGACACATCAGCTCAGGATTGCTGTTGAAGTTTTCTTAACTTACAGTTCCAAATGCCTCTATTTTGAAACATCATCATCATCTTATCACAGATGTCTCTTATCCAGGCAACGCTTAGACTCTGGTAGCTCTGCGAGTTGTGTATCCACATTTTGTCTAGGTCTTATGTAAGCATAATAAGAATGCATGTCCAGATGCTAGCTGCTCCTTCATTTCTGCAACATTTTGCCTTAGCTTTGACAGTTGCCATGTGGCTCAATTACAGGAACTGAAAATCACTGTGATTGTACTATACATATGTATTTTCCATCCTTTCCTCCATCAAATCGCTTTGCTTTCCAGAGCTTTTGCAGACTCTTCCCCACTCGACTTAACATTGTGGTCTGTATCAAATGAGATCTAAGTCTCTGCCTTCAGTCAGCCCATAACTCTGGCCTTCATCACCTGCTAATTATCCTTTCAATCACACGTTTCTGTTCCTTTCTCCCAGGCAATCCCCCACACTTAGAAGAAATCCACCATCAGCCTGCACTGAGCAATGCCATTATCCTCCTTGAAGCTCGTACCCTGCCCTGTTGCCTAATGGCAAAGGTTAGGAGCACTGAGGCTGTATGCCATGGTGGTCATTTTGATTTTATGGTTTCCCTGTAATTTTTCCTCTGTCTGAGCATTCTTGTAATTTCTTGCCTTTGGATGGTGACCTCTCTGGGGCCAGTGTGGTCTCTATGTTGTGTAATGGTGATGCAAATTAGCAGCGTTAACAGCTGAAGGACTTGGAAGGCTGAATAATATATTGATCCTCTTAACTCAGAATAAATCTGGTCCAAATGAGACTTCACCAATTAGGTACTTATTTAGCAGCTTTTTGCTGTCCTGTGGGTTAGCAACTTAGATATTTGCGTTTTACTCACTTTCTTTGGTAGATAGGTGTACATTCAGTTACAGGAACTGCTCCACAATTACCTAGTTCCTTACAAGCAGCATCAGTACAAATTTAAAGACTGGTGATGTCTCTGCAACAGGACACCGAGAAAGTTGTATGAGCTAATTAAAACTCTGAATTAGTGGATTATTCAAACCTTCTGGGTGGAAACTTTCATGCAGAGTTAAAATTGCCTTAATCCACTTTGGAATAAATATTTAATTTAAGAAAATTCACAAAGCTCTTGGGGATGTTGCTATCTCCCTTTACTCATTTTCTCCTGGCTTCCTGGTTTGTCTGGATAGGAAACTTAACGCTGGGTTGGGGACTAAATTCTCTCACTGACCTCTCTCAAGTTGATCCTTGTGACGTGCCTGAGATATTTGCTCGAATTTGTGCCTGCATGAATTTCTGGGAGTCTTGCGCTTGCCTGGTCATGCCTGGAGTCAGCTCCTGCGTCTCAGTGATGCAGCTGAGCTCAGCTCTGGGGACAGACCCACATGAGTGGCTCAGGTGGTTTCCAATGCTCCACGTTGTTTCTGCAGGGAGGCTTGGGGCTGGCTCTAGCTCTGTTTAAAAAGCAGTTGAAGGAAAGGGAATCCAGCTTGCATAGCTCTTGTCTGCATCCAAGGGTGCAATTCTTTGTGTCCCTCTGGAGGAAGGCAGGCATCTTCATTTTGAAGGAGGGGTGGAAGATTGACTCATTCCTTAGACCAGCTTTTATCACCACCAGAATGGTCCTTCAGAAAAAAAAAAACACCAAACAAACAACAGCAAACAATTACTGTTATTTAAAGACATCAGACCATGCGGCAGATGTCTGACCTTAGTACTGGAATATATTTCTGCTATGTGCAATGTATGTTTCAAGTGAAAGCCTTCTCCTTCTCCCCCAGCCCCCCAGTAATTTTATATGTGGCTAATTAATTATCCTCCCTATGGCAAATGGCTGTGGTTTTTATTAACTTGCAAATCAAAAGAAGAGTCTGAAAAATGACAAGCTAATTTTTGTAATAAGGTATGTCTTTCGTGTTTATTTGTATTTTATTACCCAGCAGTCTGTAAAGTTATCTATTTAATTTGGGAAAACACGTTATTGCGGTTTGAGTAATCTCCCATGGAAAAAATAAAGATTATTTTGCAACCACAGTGATGAAATACATTGTACTGCAGTCACGAATATGCTAAGCAGATACATATCTTTGCTTAATTTCAGCGTATCGCAATCTTGCTCTCCCTCTATAACGATTGTGATAGTCGTGTTAATGTGTATATAATCCCTGCATCAATTTTCTCCTGATAAGGGGACATTCCCAGATTCTAGATTTCTGCTCTGCACTTTCCTGCCATATTTTTTTCCTTTCTGACTTCTGGGATAAATCCTGGGCCTATTTAGGCAGCAAGAGTTTTGCAATTGGTTTTGATGGAGCCAAGATGTCACTGAGTCTCTCTATTCCACACACACACAAAAAAACAATAACAGCAAAAAAAAAAATAACCAACAGAATTTTTCCACAAGCATGAAATGAAGTTTGTACAAGCGGCTCTCGCACATGAAGACAATGAAGAACTACAGTGGAGCTCCTGGCAGCGCCCGCTTCATACTGAAACTATTCTGAAAAAGATTCTTAGAAAAGAGGGTGAAAACTCTGAGTGGGGGAAGGAAAAAAAAAAAAGAAAAAAGACTGCTGTAACATTTTCATGGACGTTTGTGTTCTTTTTGCCAAGAATAATGCTCGTCGCAACAGGTCCTGCTGTTTCTGTGGCTTATCTCAGGAAGTAATGGGCTCTGTGAGCCCGGCTCAGTTTAGCAAAGTAACTAATTGCAAATTGCTTTGATTTCACTTTTTAACTTCTCATCCCGTCGAGTGCTGTCTGCTGGTTGGGACTGCGTCTGAAAGCGGTGACAGATCCCTGCTGCCTGTGGGCTGCAGTGCAGTCAGCTTCGCCACGTGCTTTTCTCTGTCCTGACTTTGCGCTTTACCCATGTTGCCAGAAAAAAACAGTCCAGTGGATCTGATCATTGGATCCATCCTTCCCCTTACTTCATAGAATCACGGACTCATTAAGGTTGGAAAGACCAGAAAGGTCATCTAGTCCGACCATCACTCATAGATGTGACTGCTCTAGACCACTCAGTGTGAATCCACACTTCTCATGAAAACCAAGGACGGTGACTCCATCACCTCCCTGGGCAGCCTGTTCCAATGCACTACTAAAAAGAAATTTTTCCTAATATCCAACCTGAACCTCCCCTGGTGCAATTTAAGGCCATTGGACGTGGGAAGTCCCATATTAGTGGAAGATACCAAACACCCATAATGGGAAGAAGCACTCACCTGAAGCCCATCTTTTTCAGACAAGTACAAGTCCCCTTTGAAGCTTTAAAACAAATTGCTCTGTTTGTTGCTCTGTTGCAAACTTGGCCAGCAGTCACTGGCTTTTCTTCTGAAGCATGTTGGTTTATAATTGTCATATTTCTTTTATCCTATTGGCATAATTTAGAGATTTCTTGATTATTCATGCTTGCGTGTCAGCTCTTGGAAGAGTACAGCGAAGACAAGATAGAGAAATTGTACTGAAAGAGCTGTCAAGCATAATGTTGTACATTTCTTTCCTTTTTTCTTTTTTTTGAAACTCAATGGAAAGAAATCCTTGCAAGGCTTTTGTTTGAACAGTCTCTGTTCCAGCTTTAGAAACACTGGCGTATTTATAACATCTGGCTATACAGAACTTATGAGTGCATGCAATTACTATAATTACAGATAAGTACAGCACTGGACAATCCTATGCCACCCATGGTCTGCAAGGTGTCAGCAGGTAGCTGGTGACGGCAACTGGGGATGCCCATAGCATTCTCTGGGGAAGGGACCAGCCCCAGGTGCTGACAATAGGCAGGAGCTGGCTCCTGGTTGCAGCTGGGAGCAGACACAAAGCCACATTATTACTGATCATCATCATCATCATTTTTACTGGCTTAATTTAACTGGTTTATGTCTACAATGAGGAAAACACAATTTTGGATAGCTGAAACATTTTTTTTTTTGCCTGGATAATTAGTGCTTTATTTAGCACTCTGTGAACCACTCAGCAGGCACATAAAGGATGCAAGCTGGTGTGTAACAGCCTTCTCCTCTCCAAGGCTCTTAGGATCATCTTTTTTTAAGTAGAGGCTGAGGGAAACTTTGATGTGCAAAGTAACTCAATGGGCAACATGTTCATATTGAGTAAGCAATAACCATGCCCTGATGTGTGTTTTTTTGGTAGTTTTTTCTTTTTTTCTTCTCTCATTTGTTTTAATCGACATCATGGGGCTCTGCGTTGGCTTCGCGCATGCTGGCTTCCATTTGTAGAGGCTGGTGATGAACCAGGAACGTCACAATATTGGCATGGAGTGGGGCACTTACTGTTAGTTGATCTGCTGGGACTGCTGCTAGTGCACTAGCTTGGTGCTCTGCCCTGACCCAGCAGAGGGGATGGTGTTGTAGGACAGCACCTAATAGCAACGATCAATGACCCAGTTCTTCCCATGGGATCTACGCTTTCGATTGCTGCTCTTCTCACCCAGAAATAAGACTCTGCATGTTGCTGCAAAGTTCTCAGTTCTGCCCTCTTAATTTCTTGCACTGATGGTAAGATTTGAATTCCTTGGGATAATTGGGCAAACTCTGAAAAAGTCAAAAAAGGACTTTGTTGTGATTTAGAAATATTATTTCACGGCGATCATAAATCTTTTTTTGGATTTTGAGGAGCGTCTGCACGTACTTTTCTTAATCTCTCCAACTTTGCTTTCCCTCCGTGGATTGTCACTGATAAATATCTCTCCTTTTCACATCGTTCTGTTTAACTAACCCTCTTTTCTCATGCTTTTCAAAATCTAGATCCCCACCATCAGTAAACGACATGAAAAATGCTTGATTTCTTTCCAAGCTCAGGAAAATGGAGAAATCCCCATCCTACTAGTTTCCTTTCAAGAATGTAAAAATCTTTAACAAAAAAAAAATTGCTTATAACCTTCCTGTACTGCACATTAAAGAAACTATTCTTTCAATCCTGGCACCAACCTAATTTAATTTCCATATTTTCATTATCTTCCTATTAACCACTCGTGCTCTGCAACAAAGGAGCTGCTGGAAATATATAATGCCACAGCCATTCAGTGCTGCAAAATCTCAGGGGCGCTTCGATAAATTACATCCCCATAATGAAGAAGTAGGGGGAGAGAGTGGCAACAATAGATTTTTTGCACAATAGAATGAAATCGGGTTTTGATCTGATGCAACATGACTTGCTTAGGGCACAGATAGAATATCAAATCATCGCTACGAAATTTAAACCTTGCTATAATCCACCCTCCCCATATCCATTGTTCTGCTGAAACCTTGAAGACCACGCGGAATACTTTGCAAATTGGGATTTAGTTGATACAGTTCATTTTTTTCAACTTGCTCAATTTAATTATCCTCAGCCTACAGTCTAATTTATGTGTGTTTGATGTCACTATTCATTAGCAGGACAGATACAGCCTGGAAAGTGACTCAAAAAAAATGCAGCTGCGTTCCCATCTTAAACACATTGCTCTGGTCATATAGTGGAGTTTTGTTACAGAATGAGTTTTGAACAACAGTGTTAGAAAAAAAATTACGACCCAGAGAAGCCTGAGAATGTGAGTTTGTATGAGAAATGTGTGTGGAAGTTGTGATAGCAAAAGGACACAGTTCTAACTCCATGCCAGGATGCATATCACATTCATTAGCTGTCACTTAGAGGAGAGGCAGAGAGACAGTTGCTAGACTGGAGTTTTGATTTTCAAGGTCATTGGCCAAATTGAAAACTGGCAACACATTTAATTGTGGACTGTTGGGAAATGCATTTGTTTGGTTTGTTTTCCTCCCTCAAGTGAAAATTCCTTAGAATGTTTTTAAACCAACGTAAGTTGTGTAAATGCAAAATGAAATATCCGAGGTCTTGTTTTTTTAAGTGGAAAGTGTAAAATAAATGAAATGAATGAAATGAAAAATACCGGGCCATTTTCAAAATATTTCTGGTTTTGGTGTTTGTTTTCTAAAATAATGCAGATGTTCCTACAAGCAAAGCAATGCACTTTGACAGAAAGTTGCAGATTAGCTTTGATTAAATGAAATGCAGAATTACAGATGTGAGCTTGGGTAGCTCAATATGATCCCAGGCTCTGCGCTCCCTGAGTTTGCTCAGAAAAATCCTTTCAGCACAGCTTTCTCCCTCCATCCTTCTTGCCTATGGGTGAGGAGGAGTAGGAGACCTCCAGCCATAGGAACCTTGAAACTGTTTCCTCTTGTTGCTTCCTATGAATGGGTGCTGCTGAGTTACGGGGCAAGGTCCAGTCACCTCTTCAGACACAGTCTTTGTTTCAGGTCGTGTCTCTCTGCCCTCAATGTATTGATGGATCATATAGCACTCTGGGAAATTAATAAATAACACAGTATAAACAAAAACTCACTCCTCACCCTACCAATACCAAAATTCCCCGCTGGGCTGGTGCAAATGGCTCTTGTGGGAGGTCTTGCTGGCTCTCCAAATCCTTCCTTGGCTTTTACTGGCAGCTCAGGTTTCAGGATCGTGGCCTGCTGCTCTCGTTTCCCTTGCCAAGGAGGAATTTCTCAGTGCCTGACACTCCCCAGATGGTCAGAACCATTGATTTGCTGGGGGGATCCCAAAAAAACAGGTGCTGGCAGTCATGAGAGCCATGCCCGATGCTCGTAGCAATTGTATTTTGGCTGGGTGAGTTCCAGAGGTTCCTTACAATTACCTGAATTAAAATCTACCTGTTTTTTCAATGGAAAGCTCAGCCTACGTAGCTATTTTAAAGCAATAGGGTGGAGCGCTGTATGTACCAATTAAATCAGCCCTTCCAGTGACAAGTGAATATTTGATTTTCTACCCCGGAAGGACAGTGTATACCATATTACACTACAGTGATATTTTCTAATAAGTTATCTAGCTGATGACTTGTCTCTGAGGGGGAGACAGAGATTGTTAACAAAACAAAACCAGCTCTTCCTTATTTGTATCTCATCTCCATTATGCATAAGGGCAGTGGTCTCAATGCTCTGCGCCTCATAAATGGTGATCACTAAGAGAGGAAGGGTTCATTTCTGCTATAGTTTTGAAACACACCAACAAAGAAGTAACAGAGCCAGCCTCAGCTTTGCCCTCCCCTCTTCCTTTCCCTACCCAGAAGCAAGTCATTATCTCAATGATAGTAAGGAAAATATTAGGTCAGATCCTCCAGTGATTTGCATCAGCATTGCTTTATGCCGAGCCTCAATTAGCGGGGGAAATTACACCGGTTATGCAAGGAGAGTGCAAGGAATATCCTGGCTTGGGATGGATGGAAGGGTAAATGACAGGGCTGGCTTTGCTCTTGTAGATAGCCAGGAGAAGGATGATTTTTACCTCAGCATCTCTTTCCTCCTTTCTGAAATGGAGGAGGTGATCCCAAGCAGTCGGGATGGGGCTAAGGTTTGGCAAGGAGCCGGAGGAAGGCTGTGGGAGGCGTGTTGTGCTTGAGGGGATGCTCGGGAGGGTTTGGACAGGATTTCAGTGGTTTGCCAGGTTCTGGAGAATTTGTGAGAATACTTAAATTGAAATAATGAGCTCTTAATTAATTCAGCATTTGACCAAACATTCTGGAAAAGAGGGAGATGTGTGACAGCTGGTGGAACAGTTTTGCAAAATTATCTAAGATTTCATGGTCCAGAAATGCTTTCCTGGTTCTCTTCCCCCACCCTCCCAGCATTGTAGTGGCATCCACTAAGGGATCAGGAACCACAGTGCAAACAAGCAAGCAAAATGGGAGTCTCATATGACAGTTTTAAATGAATTTACACTGAAAAGGCTCCTCTGATTTGCCTTGGCACATCCTTATGAAAGTACTAGTTGGGACTCGATTCCTGCTAATACAGTTCATTAACTCATTCTTCTGTTATGCTCTATTTATTGGTGGTTTGGTTACATGCAATTTGGTTCATTTCAAGTAAGTTATTTGGATGACTTTTTTTGGTATAACTTTATCCTAGCAAAACATAAGAGGAAAATGGGGCTGACAGGCTGTATTCTCCCAGTTCTGCCTCCAGAAGGGCTCTCATAGCTCTCAAATAGGAGTTGCTGTGGTTTAGTGACTTAGAGGTGCAAGTAAATGGCAGCTCTCTGCAGGGAGGAGATCTCTGAGGAAGGCTCAGCCTGCTTCAGAGAGCGGAAAACTGCAGGAGAATTCCTAATTGGATGCAGCAGGGAGGAAGAAAAGAAAGCCCTTGACAGGTTGAGTTCTTTTCCTATAGTGGCAGCATTTTAGAGACACTTGTTAATGAGGATGACTGATTGGAAAATGAGTCAAAGCTTTTAAATCTTTAAAAAATGACTTTTTTTTTTTTCTCGTTCTTGAAAGTGGATTCCTCGTATGATCACTAAGACAGCAGAATTTTCCTTTCCACCTCCAAAGAATTAAAAGTTCCTTGGGGCTCAGTCTGAGACAGTGTGTGTAATTACTCACGGGACACCTGGTGCTGGTTATGTGACAGGCAGGTGAGGTACCTGGGTTGATCTGGGGGGGGGGGAGAGAGAGTAAAGAGAAAGAAGGTGCAATACTTTTTGTGCAAAGTGTTTGCTGAAAGCCCTTTGTCAAACAAATTAGTGGCAGACATCCCCCACTCTCCCAAATCCCAAGCCAAAAAGCAGCTGGAAAATCACCCAAAACACAACTCAAAGTTTTAGACAACGTGTGTTGTTCCTTCCCATAAAAAGTAATGAAAAGTGAGGGAACAAGAGGATATTTTCAGATGTTTTTGTCTATTTTATTCTAGTGGGAGTGGTAGTCATCAGTAGTAATAGGGAAAGTAGAACTAACGTTAGCAATATTAATATCCGTTTTCCTCTAATGTCTCACTTCCAAACACATTGAAGTATCTGCTAAGAAGATAAATAGCATCAACGTAACATTAATAAGAGCTCAAATATCAAAAATTCCTAAAGTGAAAGCTTTTCCACCACTTAATTTAGATTTGCTGCCTATTTGTATTTAATAAATGAAATGTGCTTTGCTGCCTACCTATAGAGCTGACCCTCCTAAACATACTGACACAGTAGAATATGAACATGAGGCAGGGAAGTGAATATATTTTTAAAATGTTTAAGTTACATGAGGCAGAACAAACATAATTGATATGCGGTAATGCTTACAGTAAGTCCTACAGCCTCACTGTTGTCGCACGTATGGTTTATATGCCTTAAGATTATTTGAGCTTTGACGCCCATGAAGATAAGGAAAAATGAAAATCCAATGAAGTAGAAAGCAGAGTGATCCCCACGCACACTTTCCTCAGATTTTTTTTGCCTGCTGTAAGAAGAATATTCAGTTTAGAAGTTCTGACCTTGGATAAATAATGTATTTTAGCACTGTCCTAACTTTAAATCAAGGAGGATTCTCCATGTGCTAAATGTTAGCCGTGTATGTAAACACCTTGCTGAATTAAGGCCTCTCCTGGCAGGGACTCCCTATCCCCACACCTCCAAGAGCAAAGCTGTTCACATCGGGAAAAGCACAGGCTCCATCTGTAACAGAGAACCCTGTGCTAAATATACCTTCGTGCTGATCCAGGGGGAAAATGAACTGATTCCTTATTCAAAAGCATGCATAGCTGGCCTTTTTTTTTTGGCTGGCTGCTTTGCAAGGTGTGCAGGGTGTTGTAAGGAGGCTGAATCCTTTTTTGGCTTTGCACTTCAGTGCAAGAGACTTGCAAATAATAGCAAGCATGCCGCTTGCCTGTGTGCACTCTCCTTTTTATTTTCAGGGTCATATGCTCTTCTTTGATTTTAAAAAGTGGTAAGAGGGCCTGAAGTGAGTCTTCCTCTGCTGGCATGGCTCCATCCTCTGCATGTGCACAACGTTAATTTTGGACTGGATGAGGTCTAGATGATAGGCTGAGCCTTGGATCTTCACCAGCTCTGTCTGCACAGAGATAGCATGGTTCAGTTCCAGCTCCTGAACTCCTATTTGCAGCCCTCCGTGATGGTTCGGTAATCCTAGGAGCTAACAATAATAATATCAAGTGTCATTACCAATGGATTTTTTAATCATCATTATAATTCTTATTCGGAAAAGCACTTAAAGCACATTTTTATCTTTCGTCAACAATAAAACGCAGCCTCATAAATATTTAACTTGTCTGATTAAATTATCCATGCTGAAACAGATAACTGGGCACTTTAATAAGCTTAAACCAGAATCTTGGCTGTTATTATCTCCTTGGAGAAGAAAGAGAAGGCGATGAAGGTTGCTCTGGCCTCGGTGACCCTCACTGTTCAGCTCAGCAGCGGGAGATTCTTATCAAAAATGAGAGAGACCTCAGAAACGAACACAAAGTTGATGATAATTAGCAACAATCTTTATCTCATGAATGCAAGGAGAGGATAGAAAGTCTGTGTGGCTCTTCTATTTTACAGCCAGAGAAGGAGAGCCATGGCTGAGCTGTGCAGTGGGGACAGTCTCTACGATAGGATCATCCTCTGCAGCAGTGCATCGAGCTGGCTCAGTCGGTTCCCAGCCTCCAGATCACCTGCTGCTGACTTGCCCTGAGTCATCAGCCCTTGGCTGTACTGCTCAGCTCTTTCATATCCTGTCCCAAATTTTTTGTGCCCCTCCTTGTTTCCTCATTGCTTCTGCAGCCCACTCCGCTCTGCCAAACAGCTGCAGTGAGCACAACTGTGAGCCAAGGGCTGGTCCCCCTCTTCTTAAAAAACAACAACAACAACAAAATGCTTTAAGATTCTTTTGTGTGCACAGGGGAACAGCTCTGGGCAAGTGTGGACTGGGCTAAAGCAGAAGGGAAGCGAGAAAGAAGATTCCCTCTGCAACCTGTAAGAATTAATAGGGCTGGCGTACAAAATTGTATTGTTTTTTCATTCCTTTTGGTTCTCTACAAGAAAATGAGCAAGGTGTCCTGAACATCTTTTAATTGCAAAGAATTACAGTTAAAAATGAAAGCACTTTGTGTACATCTGAAAAAAAAAAAAAGAAGAAAAAAAATGGTTAGTCTGAAAATAAAAGAAAAATCAAGGCAAGAAATATAATTAACAGACTTGTTGCCTCAGGGGAGAAGAAGGGTTTGTTTTCCAGGATGAGAAGGATTTAAATGCAAAGTAGGTGCCTACACATCCATGTGCACATGGATCTCTAGCACTGTCTGTGCCTTTGTGTCTAAGTAGAGAGAGTTGGCAGGATGTGCCTTACTCTGTTTATATGTAAAATGTATATACATTATTTATACATTTGATACAAAACATGGAGCAAGCTGTCAGGAGCAGGTGTGGGGTATGTGTGTGTGAGAAATGTCTAATATATACTCTCTCCCTCCTTCCAACTTACACAAACACACCCAACTCTTCTGACTACATTTCCACTCCATTTTAGGCCAAATGCTCCCAAGGCCACTGAGCACCGTCCCCTGCAAATAAGGCGCTACCATATAATAGCTGAAAAAAATCCCCCAACCCCTGTTTCTTTTTAAAACTATTTTCTGTGATTTTGCTGCACTCTAGATACTCGAAACAGGAACTTCAGGCAACACGGTAGGTACTTGCCTTGCTAAGGAAAGAACACACAACACCAAATGTAATTGTCAGCCTGGCAGGTAGCTGTGTTAATTAATCTTTAATGTCATTAATTGGTTGTCTGCTTAGTGGTGAGAAAAAGGGTAAACATTGTTCACAAATCAATTTAATTCTGCCTCCAGCTTCTTTTCAAGGGGATAAAAACAATTATGAGCATTGCACTGACTGGACACCCAGGCTTTGCTGATAAGACGACTGGAACGATAACACATGCAAGCCCTGCTCGCTGGTGTGGTGCTGCTGATTGAGTTCCTTTCCTCTCACATTGACTCATTTGTTTGTTGTGGATAAAGGGAAATGATAAGAAGAGGATATTGTTGGATTTCGTTCCTCCTGGCCAGCTGATTCCTTTTATTTTTAATATCCTGGGTTTGCCCTAAAAACAGACCTTCTGGACGCTGCTCCAGCTTGCAAAAATAAAAGCAATGCTGGCTGTGGCTCGACAGCCAGCTGACACAGCAAGCACACGTATGTTTTGTCCTTCTGCAGCAGGACCTGGCAGTTTTCACCTGGTTAATCGCTGTGACAGTCTCTGCCCTAGCACCTGGGTATGCAGCGGTGTGATCAGCGCTGGGTTTCGGTGCGAGGGACGGGTGTGACAAGGCTTGCGACAGAGCAGCATGGAACTTCCCTGGTTGTCAGTCAGATTTTGACAGAGGGGTGGGGTAACGCACCAAAAGCAGAAGGTCCCGGCGTGGAACGTGCAAGGTCTGCAAGCAGATTAAATAGAAGCCTTCTGGTGCGGTCCAAGTGCCATAGTGATAAATCAAGATCAGGGGAAGGATCTGTGTGTTTAAGAGGTCATTCTAGAGTATGGGTTTCCAACTTCTTGGCTTGCGTGGGCTGCATGGAACGAAGGGAAATTGTCTTCGGCCGATGTTTTGGTTGTTGCTGAGTGGTGGGTGCGCACCTGGGGCTGGGCCGGGCCTCCCTGCAGGGAAGAGCCGCCGCCATGAGGCCTCACTTGCTGTGCCAGGCCGCACAAGGCCTGCAGGCTGCGCGATGGATCCCTGATCTACAGTGTCTCTAAAGAGCCATCACTGATTCCAACCCCTTTCCTCCTGCCATAGTTGCCCTACTAGAGCTTTGCCCTGTATCAAATTAGCCTGACACGCCCATTAGTTAGCTACAGGCCTCACTACATTCCTCACTGCTGTGTTACAGCAAGGTGACAACCTCCTGCAGCAGCCGTCAGGCTGGGCACGCAGGAAGCTAGCGAGAAAGCTGCACAGCAGAAGTGCTCTGAAGCATTCAAAGTGATGTTCGCTAAGCAAAACTTCCCCTTTCAATACAAGCACCCGGCCCGTCAGCCTGGTAACCTGGGAGAATTGGGATTAGGGCAGCAGTGAGTGTTACAGATTAACAGCAGCAGGTTGTTCCTGGCGTTAAGGGCAGGAGCTGGTATTTTATTTACCTCTGCCACACTTCCACCTGTGAAGTTCTCTGAGCTGTAAGGAAGGAAGCACCTCCTTCCAAGGACCTCTCTTAGTGGGATGAGGTTTTTGGCTTGGGTTACCCTGTGCCAGGCAAACAGCAGGGACTGGATTATTAGCAGGGTTAAGAATAAAGTAAAAAAGCGGCTCTGAGGGAGGAAGAGTGGATTCCTGGTGGCAGCGACAGCCTGGCGTGCTGGATTCCTTGCTCAGCCCTATGCAGAACTTGCAGTGTGACCTGAGGTGAGTCTGTCTGTGGGTTTTGTGGTTCAGGAGTCTTGTCCTAGTCCTGCTTTTGGTGCATGGGATTCCCAAGAGCAGAGGGACTAGGCAGTGTGACTGCAGGTGGTGGTATTGGTCCCATCTGCTGGTATGAAGATGCACTGGTACTGAAGGGGCAGAAGCTGTGAACACGTGTGGCTGTGTGCAACTTCTCATTGCTGTTGTCGGTTCAGATGTTTCCTAAAGACCTGTAAATTTAAAGTGTTCGGTATGTATTTGACATCTTTTGGTCCTCCTGATGGACTTTAAAGATCCTTTCAAAGTTTCATGAAAGAATGCGCTCTGGATTGTAATTGAGTGTTTAAACCATGATGAAATATGTGGTGAATTTGTGGTGCTTCTCTCCCTGCCGCTGACTGGGGTTGGACCTGGTTGCTTTAAGTTAGGCTCACACAGGCATTAATTCCTGCAAAGGACCGTTCCTTTAGACAACACCTTTATTCAAACATCCCCTGGCATTTCCTGCTCTTTGTGACTGTTTCAAATGCTCCAGTTGCAGTGTTTGGATATCTACTGTGATGTTATTTATGAAACCTTCGTCGCTGTCTCTCAAGAGAGCTGGACTTTCTTTGTGTCCTTTTACTCCAGAAGTTCCTTAGGATGGAGTATCTTTGCATTTCAGCTGTTTTCACAGAAATTCATTGTGACATTTTCTGTTACTGGTAGTGCTATTGTATTTTATTTTTATCTCTCAAAAACTGAAAGGAAAAAAGAATCCTCCATATACATGGAAGTACCCCATTCACCTTTTCTGAGTGATATTTCCTGTATAGCTCCCTTGACTTGAAGCACTTGGTAGGGAAGCAGCTTCATGCACGCAGTCCATCATCTACTGCTGAGATTTTCAAAGGTACTCTGAAACTCACACTTCTGACCATGGAATTACAGAATGTCTTGAGTTGGAGGGGACCTTAAAGACAATCTAGTTCCAACCCCCTTGCCTTGGGCAGGGTTGCTAGTTGCTTTAAGTTAATTACTCCTAACAATCTAAGAGGGTAATAATACTCTTACTCCTTGGGATAATTAGGTAGCCTTAATTAGCTTGTTGGAATAAAATCAAAATATAGTTGTATGGTTGCTATATCAAACTCATTAGCTCAGCCTGGCAGCTTTTAACTGGCACGTTTATGTTTCTGATTTACATATTCTTTCCTACGGTGCTTAGTGGTATAACTTGCAATAGTAATAATAAAAAAGTTAAGATGCTCCAGAGATTCATTACATGAGAGATGTGTATAGGCGATATGGTAAGAATATCCTAGTATCTTACAGCTCAGCTATGTTTATTACCACAATACTTAAAATACAATTAGAAGTGTATGTGTGCATGCCACTTTTTTCTGTAACTATCCTTGCTGTTGTTTAAGTTCTGTGGATGTGCAGGAACACGTTATTGTAATAAAAAAAAACAAAGTTATTTTTAGAGGATAAAATTGATGAATGTCATGTCCTCTCAAGCGCTATGCTGAAGCAGCCACATCAGTAATCTCCAGAAATGCTAAAAAACGTGTTGTGAACTCCAGTCCAACTGGTTTTTAGACAAGCTTCTCATTGGAATCAGCTGGAGGTTTTGCTCATGGTCTTGAGCAGCAGTTTTGGCCCAAATAGCGTTTGGTTCTCAAAGGGATAAGGTATGACACCTTTTCCACTACCAAAAATAAGCAGTCTTTAAAAAAAGACTGAAAAAAGACTGTGAAATGGCAAATGGTCCAGCAACAGCTTGCACGTTCCTTTTTCTCTCTGTTGTTGATAGTGCTCTGTGCCTCTTTACAGAAGGAGAGACAATAGGAAATGAGATTCAGGGCGAAAATCCAGGGAATCAATAAGGAATTTATAAGCTACTTATCTGATGCATATTAAGCAGAGCTAATGAAAGTGGAAGAATGAATGTTACAGGCTTTTTTGAACTGATTTGATGATGCTGAAGGACAAATTTGCCACTAGAATACCGTACTGAATAATTGCATTGGATTCACTTTTTTTGAATGACTCTGCATAACTGATACTTCGTTCCTTTCTTTCTGCATCAAAGGCAAAACGTATTTTATTTCTAAAAGCTTGTGGTGTGAGCATGATATAGGAATTCATGTATTTCTTTACAGTGGTTGTCTCCTTGCTCTTGTCATCTGCCTGCTGGTTACTGAGGATCTTGGCCTTGTTCTGATCTCTCAGTCCCGTGATGGACAGCAGAGCCATCATCCCCTTCATCTTTTCTCTCCAGGGATTTTTCTTTGAGGAAAATGTGATCAAACTGCTTTGATGCATCATAACTTCCTATCAGTTTTCCATTTTACTTCTCTGGCTCGATGGCATCCGGAAGGTATTAGAAGATGCTTTTTGCCTTTAATTCATAAAGTAATTTGCTGTCTGCAGAAATAAGTCCAGACTTTATTTTCTTCAATTTTTCTTTGCTACTTGATAGTTTCATCAGATGTAGGATGCTGCACCTATATTTCTGTTGCTCTTCCAGCTGTAAGCCACGTGAGCTTGCCTGAGGAAACATGACACAGTTGTAAGCTGGCCATTAAGTGGCAAATTCAATGGATTTATAAACAGAATAGTATCTAGACTAAAGGACAGTCACTGTAAATGATGTAGTCCTTCCCCAGTTCATTCAGATGCTGTGGGTTTGAGAAGTTTCTGGATAAATCTGCAAATGGTGCTGAAACAAAACATACGAGTCTTTCCCACTGAGTGCTTTTTTTTTTTTTTATGCAGTATTTACTTTCTTATAATGGCTAAGCCCATGCTAAGCAAGCATGTTCCTGTGAAATCAGCTACTGTTTGCTCTTCCCCAGCCATGCTTACCCTCTGCAAAGCCACAG
>JANHGO010002311.1:0-30522 GCA_024606505.1 Aquila spilogaster
TTTAAGCTCTGCCTTGAATTTTAAAAGGCTCTTGATTTAATCTTTTGAAAGATTAACTATTTAACACGATGCCAGAAATTAAACCCTACTGATGATAGATGAAATTATCTTTGCCAGTTAATTTGTATTATTAGAAAATCAATGTCATTGAGCTCACTGATACATAATACAAGTAGTTAGGAATGAAGAGCTCATTTGGAATGTGTTTTGTACCGTATGTGTAAAGTAATCATACAAAAGCAGTGTTTAAGAGAACATTGCTGAGATTACAGCCTGTGCCTAGAAGATAGGAAGTGTCAGAATGGGGGCTGGCAGAGTAGTCATGGTTGAGTCCTCTAGCATGTAGACATTACAATAGTATTTAACTACATGATGGCATACCTTCCTTCTTCTTTTGTCAGAGAATACCAGCTTCCTTCAGTGCAGGGAGCAGAGTTTTCACTCCACAAACAATATATCAGTATTTTGTTTTCTTTTTCTCTTGTGTGCAGACTGGTGCCTTACCACACCCTATGCAAAGGGCAATAAAGGCAGCAGTTACCTTCCTTTAAGTCTTCTATTGGGATCATAAAAAAGAAGAAAGAGGGAGACCTCTCCTGTGGCACTTATCTCCGAGTGTTTCACAAACGTTGGATTTATTTTCATAAAATGGCACTGAGAAAGGGATGCCTTCAGAAATAAAGCTGTCGTTCAGCCAGATTGCCTTTCCTGCAGCATTCCTGCTCACTCGTATCTGCAACTAGTGAGGTGGGGACATGACAAGTCTCCTTCGAAGATTTCATAACTTTGACACCCTGTACTCTAAATCTGACATAACTATATCATCCTCATAGCAGCGCTGTCACTCACTCACTGAGGCATAGACGGAAAGCTTTAAATCCACCTTCCAGATGTCTGCCCCTGAGCTGCCGGAGTGATGTACGGGACTATTGGGTTGTCACTCTTGAAATAGGACTGTGACAAAGGGATGTGGGGTGCTTTCTCCGACAGGTTTAATGTGGCCTTTTGAAAGCAGGATCATCGTGCTTTCCATTTCCAAGCTTTTAAAGCTGGCTTGCATTCACTTCTTTGCCAGCTCCTCACAGACACCATACCGTCAGCTTCACCCCCAGACAAAATAAATATGATGCAATAGCGTGGGACACTGATAATCCCATTCTCAATGTAGAAGTGTAATGGAGAATCTCCAGCAGGTGAAACTGGAGATGTGTGTTTGCTCCCCTGCTTCCGGATGGGAAGGATGGGAAGGAAGGGAAGGGGGACTGCAAAAAGATCACAGTTTGCACTCATAGGCCACATAATAGCTTATAAAGTTTGGAGTCCGATGTTGAGATCTGTGCCGCATGGAATAATATATGCCCTTAATACGTAACAGCTTGGGTAATGCTGCATTTGCTTTCTCCTTTCACTGCCCTCCTGCCCACTGCCAAGGCATCCTCCCTTAGTTGTGTTTTTCTGCAATTCTGGGATTCCCAGAATGCTATTTTGGGTCACGGTGCTCATTTACTGTTTGTTTAGAAAGGCTGCCTACCTCTCTAGGATGCCCTTTCTTAGCTTTTATCATTAGCTATTGGTGTCATGTCTGCCACAATGACAGTCCGATGTGATATAAAAGAGAGAAAAATACTTTGAAAAGATGTCGGCTTCTCTCTGCTTAGTACCTTGTATGCCACCATTGGATTTTAATTTATCACAATAAAAAATCAATTTGTAGCTCAAAACGAGCAAATTTTTAAAAATTGGCAATGTCATAGCTGACTTCATACAGATGACTTGGGAGAATTGCTCCATAATTCATTACAGATGAAGGGCTGTAGTTGGGTTGCTCCTGAAAATCACAAGCATGATTTTCTTCTCCTGCGCTTTATAGCTCTAATAGGTTCCAGACCTAATATTCATCAAAAAATATTGATTTTAATCATACTGTTTTTCCAGCCATCGGGAATTCTGCCCTTTGAGTAAATTTATCCATGAAGGAGGTTAGGTTGAAGATGGAATAATATTTGGGAAGATTTTATCTAAGGGGGCTACAAGAAGGATTTGCTGTGAGTTTGCACCGTAGACACTGAACAGTGTAATGCATCTTTAGCACTGCGAGAGATATTCTGTTGTGTGCCAAAAGTTGTCATTATGTGAGTTGTCGCTTTTTTCCTTCCATTGTTTCACTTTTCCAGAATCCATTTGCACATCACCTTAAGGTTTAACGTTAAAAAAAAAAGTTAATATTTTAGTTATTAATAAATCCAAGCTTTTTCTACCCAGTGCTGCCTAGGAATTTCATGACTGCCTGTTGTATGAAAGCGGCTTGTGACCATTTGCTCTGTTATATTCACCCTACACCCTATTTTGATCTCAAGATGTCATCTTTCAAAGTACCACGCAAGCTGAAATGCATGCTGCGCTGATTGGCTTTCATAGGATTTCCTTTATATTTTTGAAGGGGTGCTCTGCAAAAGGCAAAAGTGCAAATAGTTGCATGATGTTGTGTAGTGTGCTCCTTAGCAGGGCGGAGCCGAGTGGTTGATGTGTTCCTTAGAATGCGACAAAATCCATAACTCTATATAGCAGGATATGCAAAATTTTTAAGGATCATCATTGTTCATTAGCTATTTATGAGTATTATTTTGTTAATCACACACATCAGGCTATCTCGCTGTGATAGCTTAGTAATGCTTCATTAGACACGCATGACTAATACGGTCTCTGTAAAGAGGCTGTAATTGTCTCATTGTTTATTAATGTTACAATAAATCTTTGTTTACTGTAGGTTACTTTCCAAAATGTGTTTAAAAACAACACTTTAATTCTATAAAATAGTAGGGAAACCATTTTCTTCTAAATTCATGTAACGAGGTATACTTTTAGATTCCTGCCCTAATTGCAAAGTCCTGTTGATGTTAGTGGAAAACCCAGACACTGCGAAAGAGAAATATGACAAAGGCAGAAATATACTATTAGGCTTTAAGTCAAGAGTTATTTCTGTTAAAGTAAAATTCCGTGTCAGCTCAGGGATAGACAGATTACCTGAATATACTGCAATATATATCTCTGTACAAACTGTTATTACAGATGAAATACCCAGATTCTTCAGTCATCCAAAAAGCATGGTAGACCTGTATCAGCACCTCGTTTGTGTGAGATAGCATAAACTATGGATTGTAACCCTACCTATTAAGGTGCCAACCATTTCACCCACTTTGCTTATTTTGTCACGTGCAGCACCCAAAGAGTGAGTTTCATTTTCATTATCTCATACGCACTTTGGAGGGGTTAGTTGTTCAGCGACACTGACCCGTATCTTTATGATAATACAGGCCTTGGGTGCAGCCTGTGTTGTAAAATTCCTATGTTACAATGCTGCAAAGTATTGCAGTGTGGTGCTCGTGTTTTATGAATTTAATCCATGGCCGTTCTCTTCAGGCTGTCAGTATGAAGCTGAGAAAGGAACATGGTGTATGTATATCGTGTTGGCCATCTACTCTCATTCTTCTTCCTGCTGGCCTCAGATAGTTCTCTTGTGGTGAGTTTATGTTACAGTTGTGACATGACCCAATCACGGGTTTAGATTTCTACATCTTGCCCATCTTCCTGGCCTTTTAAGCTCTCTTGACCTTATACTGCACAGATTTTCCAAGGTTGTTGCTGAGGCTTCTGTTAAGCATTTTCCAGGTTGATCAGAGGCTATGGCAGTTTTTGTGCCGATAACCCCAGTATTGGGTGCCCTTCTCTAATGAGAACGACAGTGTTAATTATGCTGATAGACTGCTAACAGGACAGCTAACGTTGGCTGAAAGAAAATTTTAGCAAGATGAAAATTCCCACTGTTGGCAGAAGATACCTCATTTAAAATGTACCAAAGGTACTTCTTGACTTTACTGGAAATCTGTTGGTTCTGGCATCTTTGACCAGAAATCGAGGTGCGATTATGGATCTCTAATTACTCCTTGAAGCACATGTGCTGGAGCAGATGAAATGTCAAACTGTCAGGTCTCTCTCACTGAGCATCTCTGAATATTTAAAAATAGAAATAAAGGAAGGAATTCGTTTTATCTGCTTCGTACTCGCTCTGCAGTGAGCTGCAGGGATGGTAATGATTAGTTCATCAGATTTTTGTGTTCGCTGGAGCATGGTGATGTGCAGAAAGTTGTGAAGGTCCCCTCCTGGAGCCCTCTCCCGATCCAGGCCAGAACATCCCAGGGTAGCTTTCATCCCCTTCATTTCTTTAAAACTGATCTTCCCAGAGTTCCTCTGGCCTTTGGATCCGTTTGTGGCTGATCGCAGCCGCAGCACTGCATTGGCGTTGTTTTGAATAAAGTCCTTCCTCCTGGCCTCCGTGTCTCTCATCTCTGGATTTTAATCCTTGCTTCTAATTTCACTCTGCGTCCTGCAGTTTTCGTCTGGGATTTCCTGGGCTCTGTCCTTGGTCCCTTTTTTTCCTCCTGCTATGTTTTTAATCAGTATCACTTCCTTTGCAAATATAAATGTGGTTATTGTGTCACTCCAAGTGACGCCAACGCTGAATGTTGACCTGCCTTCCAGCCCTCTCCTCATACATTTACCCATCAGTTCAAGCTTAGCAGCGCTGAAACATGCCTTTTAATCCCGGCTCCCAGAGGTCTTCCTCTGACCTCCTTTCTGAGTGCTGAGGAAAGCATCAGCACCATCTATTATTCAGCCTGTAAGCTCTGCACCCTTTTTGACTCAACCTTGCTTTCGATTGCCACGTCCAGGCTAACTCCAGATCTTACAGATTCCTTGTAACTGCTCAGAAATACAGCACTTATTGTCATGCTTTCAGTTAAAACACGGTTCTGCCTCTCTTCATCTTATGTCTCAATTGTTATCCTTTTCCTTGTCCTTGACAATTGACTTTTATTTTTGAAATCCATCGTGACTGCCAAGATTGCTGCCCCAGCTTATTCTTTTGATCATGTCACGGTTCTCTTTGCATTGCTAGGCTGAATCTGCCTGCTCTGTTTTATCAACCCCTAGCCTGTCTGTGTTCGTTTCCAGGCTCTCTATGGGTCCTTTTACTCCTCATCCCCTTCCAAGGACCCACTCCACAGAGCCCAGCTTTCATCGGTCTTTTATTCAAATATTTACTCAAATAAACAACCCTGAGTCTCTTCCCATCTGACCCATCGTACTTGGGGGAATTCTTTGCAGATATCCATGCAGTACCCCTTTATTTTATTTCAAGTCTCTCCTTAAACAACTCCTATGCTAGAAACTCACTCAACTCCATGTTGCTGAGCCTGTTGTTGTCCTACTGACCAAAGTCAATTTTTTCATGTATGCTTGGAAGTGGTGACATCTGTCTGGCTAGTGGAGGTCCTGTCCTATTGCCGCACAGCTTCCTGTCCTTCTACGTGTAAACATGAGTGTTAGATATGGCATTTATTGTTTTGCATGTAATAAATAAAACTAATCAGGAAATAGCGGAGCAGGGAACATAAGAACCCTGCATATTATTCTTATAATGTATTTATAGTCTTGTGATACTTTAAAAGGGAAACAATAATACATTCTGTAAAAAATATTTGACAGCGAAACCTAAATGTCAGAAGAACCTACTTCTATAATTATATCTCTTACCGACTATTGTAATTCATTTCTTTTTGGCCTTCCCATCCGTGCCCTAGACAGTTAGAAAGTTTAGAGTGCTCCAGAGGGATTCGTAATAGCCGTGAGCTCACGGAGATGTATTTTCTAAGCACACAATTTGCCATAAAAGCCGTATATGTAAGATGGTTTCATCATGGTGAAAAAAAGAATCCCAAAGACAAAACTCAGGTGTGACTTTGCACATGGCTAAATCTGAGTGTTTTGAGGTTTGAACATTGCCTTTGCAATGCTCTGATCTACAGCTGAGTTCAGCCTTCTTGCTGTGGGTGTCCATAGGAATTGCCTTGTAACGTTTTGATGCTAACTGGCACGAGGATAAAATAAGGCTATTCCAGGCATTTAATCCAAACTGAAATAATCTGTGGGGATTTGCTGTAGTTGTATCTTTTTTCAGTATGAAAAAGGTAGACACTTGATTGCTTTCAAAAAGGCAGAAAATTAGATTTTGTGACTTAGTGGTGGTCTCATTTGGCTGTATATGGCCTCCTGTTGTTTAAGCCAAGTGTACAGAAGTAGATTTAAGGAAGGGAGGGACTTCTGTGTGTTATGGGGTATGGGGAACTTCACTATATGTATATTCCCAAAAGTCAATTGGCCTGAATTGCGTGTGGGGGTGGCTGTTGTAGTAAAAGTTACTACATGAACACTTCCAGTGTCATCTGTTTTTAATGTTTGGTGTGCTTAAACAGAACTTGGAGTGCATTATACTAAAACTTTCAAATCAGCAAACAACCTTTTGTTTTTATGTATCCTGTTACATAGTAGAGCTCTATTGCATCCTTCCAGTGAGGTATTATTCCATAGCAAAAAACTCTGAAGTATGGAGTTCCGTTTATTATTGGGATTTTTCATGTAATATCACTGGTCTTCTTTAATTCAGATAAACTAAGATATAAAAGCCACGAGGTTTCCTCACTGATACAACCATATTTCTTTTCTCCGGCTGCAGTTTTGGTAGAAAAGCACCCAAAATGCAGTTGCTTGGGGAAGATTGCTTGCAAGAACTGGTATTTTTACACCAGGTTAATGCATTGCACACAAGAAAAAAATTGCAGGCCCATTTTCAGTACACACAGAATTACGGTGGCTGAGTTCAGACTGCTAGGTGGGGGATTTAGCAAGAGAAATGCTGACATAATAATAGGGCAGGCTGCCGAGATGCGCTGAAACTTCCCCAGAGAGCAATGGGGGACCTCCAGCGGGTGCCGTAACAGAAAGTTCCATCTCCCTTTGAAATCCTGTGTTCCTTCCCCTTCGAGGTGGCTGTGAAGCATTACACCCCAGGTGTGCTGGTGATTTTTCTTCCTGTTCAGTGCATTTTGTCTGGTAGGCTGCTCTGCAATTTTCTGTTTGCCCCGGTAATAGCAATGCTACCAGTGATGCTCCTGAATTTCTGCACTGACTTGCAGGCTGTTTAACCTCTCCTATGGCTGCTGTCAAATGCATGGGAGACAGATGGCCTTAGCTGTCAGCGTAATGGGATAGGAAGCTACAGGAAGGTTTACTTTTAAAGTTAGCTTGAGTTTTCAAGATGATAGTAATGCATCGCTATTGGCAATAAAATCAGTGGATAATGTTCTGCCCTCAGGATCACATTGTGTTTACAGGGAAGGCAGCAAGAGCTTTGTTGAGTCTGGCAGTCAGGGGGGACAGGTAAATGCTTTCCTTCCTCTGGGTTATGTAGGATGTGACACTGTGGAGGAGAGAAGTGGCTCTGGTTGCTGCTGGACGCTGCTATTTGTCAGCAGTGACCAAACACACATAGCTGGCTTTTGTTCCTTTTTAACCTTCATGGTTCCCATCCTAATTCTGTACTCCCAGCAAAGCCAGCAGTAACACTCCTGCAGATTTTGAAGGGAATGTTGTTGAGTACCTTGAAATTTCAAGAAAAAGAGAAGTCTGGGTATCCAGGTATAGCACTGCTCTGCCTATAGCTGTGCCTTTTAAAGCAATCAAAATAAGGATCCAAATCAGATTGTTTTACATCTAATTGTGTCCTTGCTGTTAAAAAGGCTGAGGTGGTTAGTAGAAGGTTTCATAGCCTTCTTGGATCTTTAATTAACCAAACGCCCTCCAGTGAACAATACAGAAATTTGGAAGTGTTTTGAGGTGTACAGCATCAGAGAACGTGACCTGTGCGTGCACAGGGCTTAGTGCTGGGCCGCACAGAGAATGAAAGCATGAGGTGGTTTGGTTTGGGTTAGGAGAAGGGGAGCAGGAGACGCACGTGCACAGAAGTTGTGGGGAAGAACTGAAAGGCAGGAGAGAAAAAACAGGGAGAGGGGAGCCGTGCTCTGGGCTGGGCCAAGGCTGTGTACAGGCTGTTAAATCCAAGTTTGCTTTTGAAGATTTCAGTTGGGAGAAGACTTCTTTACAGGACAACAAGCAGGGAAGAAACAGCTCTGGGCATGAAAGCGTGCACGCAGGAGCTTGGGACTCTCTTTTGCATGGTGCCAGGGCAGAACTAGTAAAATGCTCTACTGCTTGAATTGAAACTTGGAACTCTTGTAACACGATGGGCTCAGCACTGCTGAGTGTGACTCCAGAAATTCCTACTTCTGGATTTTGCAGGAAAAATGACCCCAAATCAGGCCGAAAGTTACTTGAAAGCTCTTTGTTCTGTTTTAGAGTCTCTTTGGGGTTTGCCTTTTAGATTTTATTTCATTCTTATCTTCAGGGCTCCAGTATTATACACATTCATGTTGTGGATGCTTTATATCCTCGGTTTAGTGTCTGTTATGGGACCTGAACAAAATGAAGGATTGGCACGTTTATGGGATTATCTGAAGCTGGTTTATACATGCAGTTGTAACTCTTGGAAAGAAGTATCCTCTGTTTTCCTGTAGGAAGACGAAGTATAAAACAGCATGAAATGTCTGAATGATTCTTAGGAGCAGGGTGGGTGAGTAATGGTACTGTTTCTGAATTCTAAAGATCATAGCTCTAGAGTCAAACATGCTGGCCACTAGAAGTTTAAGCCATGAGGAATGAAGTGTGGAGCCAAGTGAATTTTGTCTAGTTCTGTACTGGGCCATTTGAAACCAATCAGTGCCAAATGCAGGTAGGATTTCTTGTTTGTATGCTTTGGTTCATTTCTCATTATGAAATCACTTCCACATTTGAAAGACACAAAACATTGTGTCTTGTGATCTTTCCAACTTTTCTTGCTTTCATTTCTATTGGTTCAGGAACATGACATTATACGCAGTTTATGAGTTTACATAGAGTTGTTTCCTATTCTCATTCTTCTGCATGCACATGCTTTTTGTCATCCTTCCTTAAAGCCTCACTAAATTGGTATGAGTATCCGGTGGACAGATAGATAAGTACAAAGTAAATTCCTCTTGTCTTTTTACCCTGTTCCAGAGAAGTTTGTGGTGTTACAAAGGTAAAGAAAGTTGCTGTTCGATGACTTTCTGGTGCAACTTGAATTTTAGTACTGCCAGTATTGGTGGGATTCTTGTGATCTTTGAAAGAGTTTATAGAGTCGGTGTGACGAATCTCGAACATCTGAGGCTGGTTTTCAGGAATGAGCTTTTCAAACCATGGGCTCATGACACTGTCTCAAGAAGAGAGTGGGTTATAACACTTACTAAATCTGAAGCACTTAAGACCTGTGGCAGTTGAAGCCAAGAAAATATCTCCAAAGCTACTAGAAGTTGTATGAAAAAATGTCTTGTGCTGTTCATATAAATCAAAGACATTTCAGGACATGAAGGATATTGGTGTGAAGGAACAAAAGAACTTTGTAAAAGTGGAGGTGTCTCAGAAGGGATTCACAGGCTGTAAAGATGAATGCAGTAAAAATACTGAGAGGTTCAGTTGCATTGTAGCAAACTGACTGTCTTCTTACTGAATATTGTGCTCCCTCAAATTCAAGATTTAATGAATCAGAACCTTATGAACTTCAGAGCGTAGCAGGAAAGAACACAAAGCATGGTCTGAGGTGGTGCGCTTAGGCTGTGTGCCAGCTTTGGCTTGGGGACTAGGGAAGCAAAGTTGGTGTATTTATGGCTATTTTCATCTACTAGCTGTTTTCCATGAGGCAATGAGGTGGATGCTAACAGGGAATACAGTCAGATAGATGTATTGCAACCTTGGAAGCACAACAGTGGCCAGGGGACCAGCTGCCATCCGAAGAATGAAATAATATTGTAATAAACAAGTATTGCTACTTGGATACCATCCTGAAATAGTGAAATGGGAGGGTAAAGCAGTGTGTTATAGTCTGTAGATGGTCTCAAGCAGTTGAGGTACAGGTGCATACTGCACTACTGAGCTGATTGGCCCAGAGGGGATGTTGACTTTGGTATCAAGGATTGGGTTTACTGTTTCTTGGTATCCCTGTACAAATCCTTCTTTGTTTTAGAAAATAATACAAGACTCATAGGATGTCCAACAGCACAGATTTAGTGTAGCACATTTGTTTTTCAAAAGCTCTACAGAAATGTTTCCTTGCCCTTTAGGATTTTCTTTGTCCTGGAACAATGTTTGCAAGTGCATGTTTTAAATGTAGCCAGGGATTAATAGTAATTGGACGAGGGCTTTAGGTTTAGCTGCATAGTTTCACTCCTGGTACAATAAGAAATTGAAAAGCTTTTGACATGAAGATACACAGTTGGCCATGTGTGCATTCCAGTTTTGTTTTGTTCCTTTCTGAAGTTCATATATCTAATAAATGAATCTTCTGCATGAGCAACTTAGCATTTGCTTTTGAAGACAATGAACAATAACTAAATTCATATCTGGTCTTTGTCAGACATTATTACAAATTATGAGAGCCAGACAGAAGTTTATTACCTTAGTGGTGTTCTCTTTCACAAATTAGGCTCTTGGAATATCCAACTCGCTCAATATTGTAGATCCATTCATCACAATTAGATCGCTGTGCTGGCAAAGTTACGTCCTGCTAACTTAATTGACTAACTGGTGTATGCTGTGGATGTGGAGTGAGGACAACTCCGGGCAACTTCTGAGCATTCTGGCACGGGCGTATTGCAGAAAGCACAAACAAGGGCACCCACATTTTGCTCTCTCTAAGACTTTTCTGCTCGTTCTCCCCAGCTTCTCTACAGGCAATAGCAGGATACTTTTTGTTAGGCAAAGGAAATGATAAGGATTAGTTCACATTTCACAGGACACCAAAGCACCCTTCTATGTCATCCTCCTGAGGCTGACCAGTCAGGCTGTTACCTTGGGTGCCTTCATCAAGTTCTTGCTTTTGTATGGGCTGAATTGCAGCGCCCAGACTGAGCTCTGTCCTTCACTTGAAGACTTGCTCATCTTTTGACATATGATTGTGCTCATTGACTTTTGTCCTTCCTGACTCAGATGCGCAGTGCCATGTGAGCTTGGGCAAAGCACGCAATCTGTTTTTGCTTCAGTCTCCTCGACTACAGGAAGATAATAGCTCTTAAGAGTTTTTATTATTATTATTAAGAGGAAATTAAACTTGCACACCTTTACACAGACCGGGCTTTGAACTGCATATAATCTGAAAGCGTGCTTTTCATGCCATGTGTTCTTATTGCAAAGCTTGTGCTCTGAAATGCCTGTTAGGAGTTGGCCCTTGGAAAAGTCTTTCTTTAGGTTATTGTCTGCAAAATCAATCTGTGTAGAAGAAGCACAAGGATTAGACAGACTTATTTCTGTCTCATTGTGATGACATGCTTCAAGGCTGCCACGTGAGGAATCCATTCAGGCTCATAGAACACTCCAGAGCTTACATTTTCCTTTCTAGCTCTTATTCTTGTACTTTTGCAGGCAGAAAGTCCCTAACCTATTATTCAGCCCAAGCTCCATGAATGGCTTTGTGTAAAGGCTTTAGGGCTGGACCATTCCTGTTTGGCTGTGTAGCACTTCTCATGTGTTCCGTCTTTCAGCAGAAGGGTTCAGTCGTGTTCACACTCAAATTCCAGCCTCCAAAACTTTCTGCAGCGTGCGCTGCGATACCCTTTTAGGTTGTTGTTCTTGTCCAAATATATGTATTTTTTTGTATTCATCTTTGGAAAATGGGCCAGAATAATATAGAAGAAAAAGAGCTTTGAAAAACATCTGCCCAGCAGAGGAAGAAGAGACCTCAGTAGCAACACTGTGATTTACAGCAGCCTATTGCTGCCTGGGAAATGAGCAGTAAAGGCAAATTCACAAGGGAGAAGCTAGACTCTAGCTGCTTGGGTCTAGCTACCCAGGGCAGCAACCTGCAAGTTCTGCCTCTGTGTTGTTGCTTTGGCAACACTCACAACACCGGTGAAATGTTTTTGTACTGCATGTCGATACAAATTTAGCATTTCTGGGAGCAATGAGACGAATTTCAGCTCAGAAGTGCTCGCATGTTTTACAATTCATTGTTTTCACTTAATGCGTTGCAGTATATCGCTGTAAATGTGCTATTACACTTTTAGCTGGCTAAGCTTCTTGTTAAGTCATTGCTGTAATTTTCCTGGTTAGATTCAGGTTTTAGTGTTTGTTCAGTTGTCTTCCTAAAGGTATAGGATGTGTTTTCTTAAACTGCGTCTGAGCAAGCACTCTGTGAATTGGAGATTGGGCGAGGTAGGCAGCCGCATGACCGAAAGTACTGTCTGTAAAGTTATTTTATTATGGATTTTGCAGTTTCGTGAGTAACTGATGTTTGGGGAGCTGGATGTGACATGCAGAATGTACTACTGTTTATTCAGGTGGCTGAGAAGTGGATAGGTGGGAACGGAGTCATAGAATCATGGAATGCCTTGGGCTGGAAGACATCTTCGAGACCATCCAGCTCCAACCCCTGCCTTGGGCTGGTTACCCCCAACAGATCAGGCTGCCCAGGGCCCCATCCAACCTGACCTTAAGCACCTCCAGAGGTGGGGCATCCACAGCTTCTTTGGGCAAATGCAGAGCCATGGCTGTCACCCACATCCCGGCATTGATAGCCTGGATATCCTAATGCTCCCCATTTAGTCTTTCAAGGTGAGGCTGTGCAGCTCAGATCCCTGTGAAATTTGTCCTTCTGAATACACCACTATGTGCTGTGTGCTTCCTGCATTCAGTGGGGCAGCCCGTGCAGGAGGCTTTGCAGCTCACGGGGTCTTTTTTGTTGTGGCTCTTAACAGTGTGCCCCAGGCTTCACTAAATAGACAACCTCATTAAAAGAGAAATAGCGATAGTAAAGCAGTGACTTTCTCATGCCATCTAACTCACATATTTGACATGATTGCTGGGCCCTCCAAGTACTTAATTGATTGACTTAATTGATTTAGTGGCACTGGAGGCTACGGCATGGAAATAAAGGGACAAGATGAGGATAAGGGGTGAAAAAAATTTATGATAGGTGCCAAGCAGCCTGAGGGAAATTAGAAATGCTACAGATCTCAGAAGTAGCTAAATCAATTGCATGCGATGGGCAGGGAGGGGCTAGGGGGAGAGGAGAAAAAGCAGGAGATGGAATGGCAAAGAGGAGAGCAGTGACTGGGGCAAACACATGGGACTGATGCATTAGGGATGGTGTCCGTGGTGGCTGCCCATATTGCTGCCTAGGGAGTATCTCAGACTTCTTTCTTTAACAGCAGGAAATGGCATCCTAACATATGAATAAAATGTAATATAGGCATCAGGTTTAGCCTGGAAAGAACAACTGTTGCAGCACATGACTTAGTTAGCTGATATGAGGCTTTGTCAGTTCTTGCATTTTAAAATCATAAATGTTTTCGGTGGCGACTGAAGTCACACGAGACCTAAAATAATTTGGAAGCTGTGTACAGTGAATTTATTTAACAACTGAAGCTTAATTGTTAAATTACTTTCTAATCTGCGCAATATTTAATTGACTGTACTGAACCGCAGTACAAATTAAGTCTTCTCTGTAATGTGTTCTGCCATACTGCAGCCCTCCACCAATCCCACACCTCACTGAAGGCGTGCTAAATGGCTCATAGCAGCACTCAGCAAAGGTGCCGTAAAAACATCAGATAGTTTGTGATGGACTCCACCAGCATGTGCATATGGGGGTGTCATAAACATCCCTGAGCTATGAAGTGCTCCTTTATAGGCTCTTGACCCACTAGGGACAGGATTAAGTCGTGGTAAAACCCTAAAGACAAAAAAGCTGGAAGAGGCTGGAGGAGGAGAGGCTTTGCAAAAATGATGCAGTCCTGACCTGGTGTTTTACAGTGGTGAGTCTGTACCAGCAGCGGTGGGCGTCATTCCTGCTTAATGATGGGCAAAGAATCAGACACTCGTAAAGTAAGATTTGGGAGAAAGTGCTGGAAAATGTATAAAGGACACAGTCCATGAATCAAGCTCTGAAAACACAGATTCAGAGGAGTGCTTGTACCTTCATGGTGGTACATATGTGTATGCAACGCTACGTTTTATGTGTATGTTCCGACCCAATATCCCTCAAACAAATAAAAAACTCTGCGTGCTCCATACAGTAAAGCAGGATGATGTTGCAGTTACCTTTACTTAATCTGTACAGCCTATGAAGTATCATAACCGTTACAAGCGTAACAATTTTTGAACAGTTAATGAGGGTTCCCGAATAAATCGGAGTGTCTCCATCTGCTGTCTTACACTGTGGGCGATCTTTTTCCATGGTAGAATGATCTTCAAATTTAATTCCACGAGGAGGGAATCTGATCACAGTTTAATTTCAGTGCAAAACGCTGTCTCGCAATCAATAAAGCAATGCCAAAGAACTTTGATTTAATAGGAGCCGGAGATAACGTTCCCTTGTCATATGCAGAATAGAGAGATGGGAGCATTTCATTTCATTGTAACAGATAGAATGCAAGCATGCTTTCAGAGGAGCCTAATAAATCAATACCGGTGTAGTATCTAAGGAAGATCCCATCATTAATTTTGAACACTTAACACGTTGTGAAAGTCTGGAGCGCACCTTCAACCCAAAGTCAGAATAGCGCTTCTATTTCCCTAAGAACAAGCAGTCTCAGTCTCGGGAAGTTAGGAGTCATTTACTGAGGAATGAAAGTGAAATACGTCCAGTCTTTTGCTTTATATGTAGTCAGCTTCCTCTTGTGTGCTACCTTCCCATTGAAACTCCCATCCATATTCTGCGGGAGCCTCATCGCCTGTCACTGCCTCGCACGCACGCGGCCCTTTCTCCTCCATACGCACGCGTCCTCTCTGGTTTTGAATCTTAAAATGTTCTTTAAACCCTAAAAATAACCGGTTGTTTAGAGATTGCCTGGATACCACGCTGGTTTTCAAAATGTGCTTTTCTCCAAACCAGCAGGAGTCTGGACCTCAAAAGAATTCTCTGCCAGGCTTTGCCTGCTCTCAGAAATAGCGTTATCCCTCGATTAGTAGGGAGCAGGGCGATGTAGCAGAGGGTAGGAATTCAAACTAATAGGTTGGGTTAGAGAAACTTTTCAAGGACGTTATTCTGAGTAGAGCCGCTTCAACGTTGCTTTGGTAATGAAATAGTAATTAGGTCGGGGTGAGAAGGATGCTAGTTCTTGGTGTTGCTGTCTGGCCAAAACACACTTCAAAGGACCATTGAATCATTAAGGCTGGAAAAGTCTGCTAAGATCATTTGGTCCATTGATCCATCACCACCAGGCTTACTGTGCTTTGAGGAGCCTCGGGTCCCTGGCCTGGCTCTGGGCAGAGTTGTACTCGCACATTTAAAAGATTTTATTTTTGTTTAAATTACCATTAACCAAAGTGAGATTTTAAATGAAAACTGAACATTTGGAAATAGCATTGTTTTAAGTTGGATAGTCGTATTTCCATGAATTTTCTGGGAATTATTTTTGGAGTTCTCTTGCTGCTTTAAGTGAAACCTCACCTGCTGCTTAGTGCTGTAGAGATAAAGAGACTCTGCTGTCGATTTGCAGAGGTTGGATCTCTCACCTCTAATCCTGCAGCCTGTCCTCGGAGCTGCCCTGTGGGAAGCTACAGGTAGCTGCTGTGCGCTCTTCCTGCTCCTACCAATTGGGATTCTGTACCTAGGATGCTGTTTACCTTCTAATTAGGTAGTGATATGTGTTAATTGAATTATATCTCACCAGAAGATACAAAGAAAAATATTCAGCTGAAGCTTTTTTGTCTGATTATTAAAATAAGTCACATTTGGGCAGATTTTGAAAAGAGAATAGGCATAAATAGTACAGATGTTAATTGATTTTGACACCAGGGAATGCTCATGTTTTTAATTCCATAGGTGCATTGAGATCCAGGTGAAGCACCGATGGATGGAAACGATACCGATTTAATGGAACATTTTGATGGGTATTTCTTGCCGTGTTTTTTTCTTTTTTAATAGCTCCTACAGCACCACCACGCAGTTCATGAGATATCGTACATCGCAAAGGATATCACAGACCACCGAGCGTTTGGATATGTGTGTGGAAAGGAGGGAAATCATCGATTTGTGGCAATAAAAACAGCCCAGGCAGTAAGTATCAGATCCTTGTTATTTTCTTCACTGTAGCTCAATTGAAAAGCTGTGTTCATAACAACCTGTTCAAGAGGCCCATCTTGTATTCTTTCTGTGTCTAGAGCCTGTTTAGATGTTCTTAAATGGCAAAGTAGTGAAACCATCGTGGGGAAAAAAAAGAAGGAATGCATTTCACCATTTACAATTGTTCTTGATGTATTTTTTTTAATAATTAGTTACAGTTTTCCTTTCCTCTCCAGAAACCTTTCACAATGCTTTTATTTCCATAGGCTGAACCTGTGATTCTGGACTTGCGAGATCTGTTTCAGCTCATCTATGAACTGAAACAAAGGGAAGAAATGGAAAAAAAGGCACAAAAGGACAAGCAGTGTGAGCAAGCGGTATACCAGGTACATGCATAAGCTTAGACTACCGCCAAGAAAAATAAAGTTGAAGTATCCCCCAGAATTGCTCCAGAGAGGCACGGGGTACCCTCAGCATTTGTTAACAGCAATGGGTTTGAATGCTGCTAACGTGACATGAACAAACTTGAAACTAACAGCTATTGTGAGCTCAGAAGTAAGATTAAACAGTGATGAAAGCAGTCACCTGGGGTAAGATGAACATGGTTGGCAACTTGAAATGACCTGCTCATTTCCAGGATAGCATTTCTTCTCATCGAAGAGGAAAACTTTAATGAAGGCCATTGTGTTGCAAGTCGGGTTCTTAACAGCGTCTTGTGCTTTAGGGATGATTCATTAAACTTCTGAATGCGTGCCTTTAAGTCAAATGAAATAAGGTGCATATTGTTAAACTCTGATGAAACAAGAGTAGTGTTACTTTGTAGAATAACTTGACTTTATCTGCATACTAGGGAACTATATACTTACCTGCACATTTTGCTTAGTTCTTTGCTGTCCTTTAATTTCTGAATACAGTTCTTTTATCTCTGCTGTTTATGTTCTTTGCTTTTACTGCCTGTCCTCTTACTTTGCTGTAGACAATTTTGGAAGAAGATGTAGAAGACCCTGTATACCAGGTAATTTCTGAAGCTGTGCAGCCTGGGAGTTTCAGAAATGGCTAGATATATATGCTATCTTCTAACACAGCCAAAACCTTTCACAAAGTGTTTTGAAATGTACTGGGATAGACCTTATGAGAGACTACATTTTACAGAAAGTAGCATATTTAGGGATCGAGACGTAACAGCACAGCATTTCTGCGTAGAAGTATTAGATTAAATATTTCCTAAAATGTACTTTTTGAGTCCAGATTTTAAGTTTCCAACTGAGATTTGTCATTGTTTCCTTATTTTTTTTTAACGCACAATCTAACAGAAAAGAATTACTTTGAAAATAAGGAAGATGACATCTTGTTTTCATAGCAATAAGCTGACGTCTTGTTGTTGGCTTCTATGCAGCCAGAATTTCATTCAGAGAGTGAATATTCGTTAAAAAGAAAACACAGAGGAATTAATGTTATAATATACTCCCTTGTTGGCATTTTGGGTTATGATTTTATTATAAATCTGTAATTGAAGTCTTGTTTCATCCAAGCAAAATGCCTGGGAGTAAAGATAATTATCAGAAATATGTCAATATATTCATGTCCAATATCCTACTGAGTGTGAAGAAGAAAAAGATGTAATTTCATTCTCGTGTTTTTGTGCTGAGATTTGTGTTTTGTGGAGATGTTGTGTTCTTCCACTTAAAAATACCAATTGGAGGCACACTGAAAGAAACCAATTCAAGCATTAGTGACTATTGAGCACTGTCTAAGGTGTTTCAAGGAAGATGAGAAGAATTAGGATGCCCTAAATTAAGGTTCAGCTTTTATAGTGTCAGGAGTTTTACTTTATGTGTTCTTCACAATGAAACAGAACCGGAAGATGAAAAGTGTTGTGACAGCCTTTCACCATGTGGTATGTTACACGAGCTCCAGCCTGTTCCCCCAGTTTGGATTTAGCTTTTTTATTCATAGATAATAAATACGTGTGGAAATAATTGCCATTATGTAAAAGAGGCAAAATGCACATTGACTTCAGAAAATTAATATCAGACCACAGGCGGTATCTCTAGTGAGAAAGAATTAGGAAGTTGCTCTAATCATTAGAGGAGATTTAGGTCTATTCTCGGCCGGTTTATGAAATATGAAACAACCTTACTCTGTGCTTTCCAACAAACCAGTTGTCTGGTTCCATCCAGCCTTTACTTTGAACTTGTTTCTTTAATGCCTGCCTGTGTTTTTATGTGGAATTCCAAATTGCCTTTTTCCCTCTGTTTCATCTTTGACTTTTCCTCTCTGGCTGCTGGTGTAATAGTACATTGTGTTTGAGGCTGGACATGAGCCAATCCGTGAGCCTGAAACAGAAGAAAACATTTATCAGGTATAAAATCACTGCTTCTGTGTTTTCATTGCAACAACTGCAAGCATTTAGTAAAACACATTTCATACATAATTCACTTTTATTAGTTTTCATTCATCACAAAAATGTCTGACATTTCATTCTTATGACCTTACGTGAATAATCTGCCAGTCTCCGTGTATTAATTTGTTTGTCTGTTCAGCTTCTGCAGGTTTTAATAAGTTTATCTGTAAGTTTTGCCAGATTGTGAAGGATCTTAAACCTTGAGCACACCATATGAAGTGATAATTGGTAGATTCTCTTTTCTCCTATTAATTCGTGGAAACTTCTTAGAACTGGTCTAAGAAACAGATACTGACATCTCATGGAGACCATCTAAGCAATTCTTAGAGAGGCATTTTAATGGTACTGTTCTTCGTTTCTGGCTAACCAAGGAGAACAACTGAGCAAAACCTAAGAGTTCTCAATGGATATTCCCCATACTGGGGAAAATATTTTCAGTGTGTATATTATGTTAGAGTTTAAACTCGTGTTCTTCACAATGACAAAAGAATTGCATTGAAAGCAATATAAAATAATCTTTTGTTGTTCATTTTATCCTCAAGGGACCAGTGTAGGGTTTATTAAAATATAATGTAATTCATTCTGTATCACATATTAGGAGCAAATCTGGAGATAGACAGAAAGCTCTCTATGCTGTAAGAAAACTGTGATTTGAGGAAATCATTTGGTATGGAGAGGAAGAAGATCCAAGAAGTGATTAAACATTTCATCTGGCTGTGCTAGAGGTTGATCTGCTAATAGGAAAAGCCTTTTCAAAGTAGACAGGTGCGAGGAAAGAACAAAAAAGAGGAAAAGTGTTCTTTTAAGTAATGAGAAAAGATAGGAAGATAATAGAATAAAATGAACAGGTAGGGTAGCCATAAACCGAAGTAGAAAGAAGCTAAATTGGGAAAGGGAAATGCTAATGAAAAATTAGAAAATGACAATCTTGTAGGCACCATTACAGGGTCATTAAGGTGAACTTTGCGTAACCTGTTTCTGTAGATTTCTTGGCATCCCTGCCGCACAAAATAGAGTACGCATTACACCCATAGAGCAAGGCATTCAGAGCTCTCAAGGTGAGAGCATGCCTAAGGTTGAATATTTTCCGCCACACAGTGTTGAGAGTTTGGCTATTTTCAGAAAAGCTGTCTTTTAGAAAATGACTGCTCTAGTTGTCAGTTTTGTGCTAGAAACAAAACTCCAATGACAACAACATTCAGACAGAAAATTCCGATAGCTCTTCATCAGGGCGCAGAGAAAGCTTGCAGGGAGGCTGTGAAGAAGTGTCATGGAAAGCAAGCACAAATGAGGTTGTCAGTCCCAGGGTTTGCAGATGTGAAGCTAACTGGTGGATGTGGAAGAAGTAGGATGTATATTCTGAGGAGTTGCCTAGAGAACAGAAGGACTCATTGGGTGTTTACTTAAAATGGAAATAGAAGATGGGAAACAGTGAGTTACTCATCTCAAGGTTACTGGCCTGTAAGTCACCAGAGAGTTGCTCAAGGCTTCATCTGACAGTCTCAGGATGTGAAGAAGTGTTTTCTCCCACAGAAAACGCACAGAAGTGCACAGAAAATACCTGTGATAAATAATACGCCATAGTCTAGGTGTATGCAGTCTAGCATTGTCCTGCTCTTTATTTACTGCAGGCAATACCTTGAAAAGAGCAAATGCTGAGATTAGATACCATCAAGTCTTATTCCATTATCTATTGCAATGGGCCGATGCTGAAGTATAGCTACCATGGACTTGCCCAGAGCCACTGGCTCCCTAGTTCCCAGATACTTCACAGCTTGCTATAAATCTGGGATTCCACATTTTACACTCGGATCACCAGAAAAATTGTTTCTCTTGGAAGATCTCGATGAACTCAGAACCATCCAGGTTTTTATTAAAAGTGAAATTGGAAGAGGTCCTCTTTGTTGTTTTGTTTTAGTACAAATCCTCACTTGCCTCATGCAACCTCAGCCTAGCAGAATCTGTCATCTGGTGCTGCTCTGTTTTTTCAACCAGGAGCCTGGTAATCAGAAAGCTCTACTCTCCCATGGTATAGGAGATTCCTACCCAATGAGCAGATGAAGATGAAAGATAAATACTGGATGTGATAATCTCTAATTTTGTTTAATGTAGTAGAGGTCATAACTTTCTTTTTTCTCTCTCTGTCTATCACCTTTCTTTGATACATTATCCCAAAAGCTGCATCTGTTTGCTCTTTTAATACTGTCTGTCTACATAATGTATTAGTTAGAATCATTTAAGTTGGAAAAGACCTTTGAAGTCATCATGGCGACCATCAAGAATTAATCACTGAGCTTGAACTGATGACTGAGCATCTACCTATCCTCTTGCCTTGTGTCAGATTTCATAATGGCATCTCTTTGCCTGTCTGTTTTATAACAGTGAGATGGGGATGGGATTTTGCTATGTGTTTTTGTATTGTGTATGTTGAGCACTGCTCTGTAAGGAGGGGCAAGTTCTGTGCTGCAAGGAGTTGACAACCTAGGACCAGGGTTTTGAATTGTGGTGCTTATGTTCCTGTAAGATGCAAGTACATCAAACTGGTTTGCAACCTGTCGTAGATGTAAAGCTGTCAGCAGCACTGGTGCTTCTAGAACTGTGCTGATATAGCCAAGCAACGAAAAAAGCAGTAAGAGAGCTGAGAGGAGGAGGAAGAGAATGAAAGGGGAAGCTTTCCAGGGAGAAAATAAAAATGCCGTGCTGGTTATAGTTTATGAATAGTTAATCTCACAGCATTTGTCTTCTCTTCAAGGAAGACTAAACATTCCAGTAGAGTATGAAATAGGGTATTCATGGTTTGCACAGTCACCTACCAGTTTGTGAAGAGAGACCTTTTCTTTATTAGACTGTACTGTTCCATTCTTACCTTCCTCGCATACCTTGTATGATACATGGCATAAGTGGAAAAGACCAGTACTTTCAGAAGACCAAGGGAAACGTGTCATTCCTCGGATAGGAGTAGAAAAGAAGTCTTTAAAACGTGCCCATGATAATAAACTGCATTCTGTTTCTATGAGGGTTCTGTATTTATGCCTCTTGATTGCTCTTGAAAAGCTTCTTCCATGTGCACCGTGTTTAAGTTTCAACACTTAAATGTGAGCATGCGGATGCTAGAACAGTAGAGATACCTTTGGGTGTATAATACACACTAAGAAGTGATTATGCAGCTCGGTGAATATGTAGTTCCTTCAGCTTTCCCTAAAACAGTCCTACTCTCATATCAAAACTCCAAGGTATTTATAGTCTTAGAAAACAGAAGGATAGTCAGTTTGTCAAATCCGTAAGATTATTTCTGCTGTTAACCTATGAGGTTTCGTAAGTGTTTGAAATGTAACCTTAGGTTGAGTGCCTTTGTTCAGTGGAAAAGCAGCAGTGATTTACTTAGAGCATGTGTGTCTATTTAGAGCCTCTGTTTTTTTACCGTTCTTTTAGCTTGTGTCATTTACAATAGGCATTTAGTGCTTTTAGGAAGGAGAAGAAATACAATCACAAATTATAAATATGTAAAACAGCAGTCCTTAGGCATGCTAAACCCAGTATTACAGAGCAAATGAATTCACATGAGTAGGATGTAAATGCCCAAGGTGTAAATTATGACTGTTGACTCACTTAGTTTATTTAATTGTATCATCATCGTCCCTATCCACAAGAGAGATTGTTGACTCCAGCTCCCTGGCTGTGAGCGGCTATGCAGCCTCACACCCTGACAGGCTGTAATTCTTTACTGAATTGCAGATTTGTGGCCAACCATCACTTAGAGCAGCCCGTGGGACCCAATCACTGCAGAGATACATGTAATGGCTTCACTTGACTTAGATTATTAAATGAATTGGAAGGAAGAAATCGAATGCCATAGGCCAAACACCTCTCTCTCAGATTGCAGTGCTGCTCTGGATCTCTTTTACAGAGGAAGATGACATTCTGGCCTGATCATAACTTCCATGTGCATCTTCTGACCCCCAAGTGAAATGATTAAGCAACCATTTTTGCAAGGAAAGAGATCCAAATGCACCTGAATTTCATGCAGCTGGACTAAACTGAGAATGAAAACCTCATCTCTGAGCACTACTGAGTTTTAGGTTTTTAAAAATTCAGATAGATGTTCTATTTCTTCAGTGCCATCTTCATTAACATTGCTGCTTGAATGTTAAGGATACCATCGTTAAACAGCTACCTTGTATTTAAATATCAGTTGCAGACTTCAAGTTTTCATCAAACCTGCTGGAAGAATGACCGTAGTGTGTGTTTGCTGTTGCAGGTTCCTACCAGCCAAAAGAAGGAAGGTGTTTATGATGTGCCAAAAAGTCAACCTGTAAGTGTAAGTATCTTCACTATTTATATGCAGGGAAGAAGGTATGTTTCTTAGCTTCTGTGACTTTTATTATTATATGTGATGTTTACCACATCCTTTAGGATGTGGATTTCATTAGCAATCTACTATTGTAGGATTATTTCAAAGTAACCAGGGTGGTAATGTCACTTATATCCATCTCATTCATTACTTAAATATCCTCCTTTTTGTCTTTTCTGGTTGACTCTTATGCAAGTCACCATTTATAAAAGTGATGTCTGGTTAAGAGTTGACAATGAGCCTTCTGCATGTTAACGCATGATTTTTTGCTGCTTAGATCGGAAGAGTTATTCCATTACCCAAAGCTGTACAAGGCTTACCACCCTTTGTCATGCAGACTGGATGTGGCTGTGTTTTCTCCCCATGCACTCCCTGAGATTTCCTCCCAAATGGTTATTTCTGTACTGCTTGAAGTACGTAACAGGTTGAGTATCAACAGAGATGGTAGACTGAATTTGTTCTGTGCCTTGCATGGACAGTTGATTTTGCTCAAAAAGGAGGGTAATACGCTGTTCTATCCAAATGGCACCATTCCCTTTCTGCATATGAGCATCTAGAAGTGGTGAAACATTTATCCCCTGAATGTATAAGGAATGGTAACAAGCTGGTGAGAGAAGTGGAATGACAGATGCCTTAGCAACAAAACATACATTTGCTGAAGGGTGGGTTGTGTTGTTTCATATACATTTGTGTAAATGAAACAATATCTTGATAAAACGTTTGATTGTGTTGGTTACACAGAAAATATGTATTTCTGAGGATGTGTGTGTGAAAAAAGGAGGAACGGGTCAGGATTTCAGTCTGCTGTAAGCATGGCAAAAAATGCCTGTGTTCAGGAGAGGGAAAGAGAGGGGCTCATTTCACACAAGGATGTGGTAAATTGCACAGCTTGGGCTGAGCGGAGAGACTGAGATGCCAAATAAAAAAGATAAATGCTGGGGAGGGGCTGGATGGGGGTCTGAATTGTGACACTTCTGAGGTTTGCACAAACAAACAAAACTTCCCATAAATATTTCATGATAATCCACTAGGAGGAGGGAGCCATCATCTTGTTGGCTGGGAAAATGTAGGAAGATAACTCATGTTGCATAGCTAATTAAAGGTATTTGTGGGCCAGGAATAGCTGTAGATTTTTCACTCATTTCTCACACAGCTCAGCGTTAGTTTTTTTCCTCTGTACATTTCCTGTGACTTTTTTATTATTCCTTCAGTGATGTTTCAGATTTACTCTGGGTATAGTCTGTAATTTAGGTCATTGCAGTATGACTGTGTGTACTCTACACTTGCAATCATGCCTGCAGACACTTCGGTATTAGACTGTCCTGGTAAAGAGCATAGCTGTGAGATATAAGGCATATGGAATCTACTCTGTAATCATCAAATGTATTAAATGTGTCATCTCTGTGGAGCATGTTGCAGAATAATTTGTTATTTCATGGTTATATTTAAGCTGGTTAGACCTCTTCCTCCAAACAAGTTATCTACTTTAATATATAAGGGGAAAAAAGAAAAAAGGGAAGAGGGAGGAACTCTTAGTGGAGATTTTATTACACCTTTTTTATAGTATTATGTATTAAAAAAAAAAAGAGGAAAGGAAAAGAAAAGCAGCGATCGCTCTTAAAATTAACAATTTAATATTCCACTGCCCTTCTGATTTATTGCTCACCCTTCCGTGTGTGAGACCCTCTGTCATTGAGACGCTTGCCGTAATTATTTTTTTTTTCCAATTTATAGCTGTCCTTATTATATAAACCTCTAAAATTCAATCTGAGGGCAAATAATCCAGCTCATCTACCTGCTTTGAACTTCTAAGGACACCTTCTTTATTAGGAGGTCTTGCTTTCATTAATTTCATAATGGATGAGGGAAGAGAGAAACTTTTTGTAGCTCCTAATAGATTTCAGGCACCATGAATTCTCTCTTCTGACAATAAATACAACACTTAATAAAAATGCAGCAAGTTTTGCTCGAGTTCAAGCTGAATTGCCCACGTTCCCTAGATAGAGATCGATTTTCCATCTTGGGGTTGTTTTGCTCCGATGTGTTCTCAGGCAAATTATCCCTAGCCTCAGCACATCAAGCTGGGGGCATGGAGCTGGTCGTCTTGGTGCCCTCTGCCTTTGGCTCTCTGTGAGGAGGAGAGAAATAGGCACCCTGAGGAATATCCTCCTGCCTTGTGAGGTGTCCCTCTCAAGTGGAGGTGAGTATATGTCCAGATACGTCCAGCTGTCATGCTCTTGTGGCTGTGGAGGAGCTTTAAAGGATGTGAAGGAATGATAAGGAACTGTCCTTCAAGGAGTTACACTTAGGTGGGATGAGTTGTACCATAATGTTAAATGTAAAAGGTAGAACGCAGCTCAGCTCCAAACACACCCTTTCTCCCAGAACCCAGTTTCCTCCCTATATCTGTATCTCCCTTCCTCTGTATCAACTCTCTGTTCTTGTACCCATTCTCATTTCCTCTTTGTTCCTTCCTTAGACAAATTCTCATATTCTCAATTCAATGGGAGTAGACATCAAGCAGACAAAGAAAGCAAGCTTACCCCAAAGAGCTCGTGTTAAGTGGTGCATGCTCCACTTAGAAATTGTAGTTCAGTAAGGGAAATTAACTGTTCTAAAAAAGTGAAATGTTTAATGAGCTCTTTTTGTCGTAATTTCCCATCGTCTCCCCTTTATACATACACATCAAGTTCTACCTGTCATGGTGTTTTTAGTAATAAGAGTCAGACTGTAAATACCCTTCACTGAGACTGTCAGTCACATCACAATAAAACCTTCTCATCAAAATGTCTAAACTCTCTGCTTACCATTTTATGAAGGCTTTCAAACAACTCGTCTTACTGCTGCATAAAGATTCAAAGCATTATAGCTGATGCCTCACAATGCAGGCAGCCATTTAGTCATACCATCTACATGGGAAATACTCCCAAATGAGCATGAGCAGGCAGGGAGTAGTTGGCAGTCTTAGGGCAAAGGCATGGGAGGACCACCAGCCCTACACAGGGGGATGCTCACCATGACCTCTAGTGGCAGATGAAGCCAGGCTGGACCAGAGCCCACCCAGGTCTTGGAACCACAAGGACTGCCTGACCCTCCCGCCAAAATGGGGAGTTGTGTTTGGTAGAGCTGTGTTTTATTTCTGGCTAGGAACACGGTGCCATTTGCAGATTTTTCAGATCCCGTGTCATAAGCATGCCTGGAGTCATCTGGAAGGTATGGACACGCCATCTCTAGCAGCTCACACAGAAGGTCTGGCCCTGGACTAATGGCATCTCAAAATGTCTGGCAGTAGAGCAGCTCAGAGCAGCTTTCCAGATGACTCTGATCCTCTAAGAAGTGACTTTTTTTCAGTGGCAGTTGGTATGGAGATGAGTTTTGTAGCCGTGCCTTTCCCGTAAGTTTGCATCAGTACCTTTACTTTGCAGACTGGTGGTGTTGACTTCAGCCTCTGCCATCAGCTTTTGGGATCCAGTTTTCATGCAGGAGAAGAAAGAGTGCACAGACCCGACCTCTGACCGTCTGTGCCTGCAAAGCCCTCCCTTTCTGCTTACCTTTGCTGAAAGACTCCTGTGGTCAAGTGCCTGACTTAGCTGCATTCAGCCCAATTCCATGTCCAAGGCTCGACACTGGCCATGGATTTTTATCAGGCACAGCTAACTGTGGCAACGTTTGAAAATGCATTAGTTTGTTAGGATAATGTTTTATGTCATGAGTTTCTGTGATGTTTTGGAAAGCATTTATAGAAGTGGATATGCATACGTATCTTTGGAGTAGCAGTCACGACACTGACTATTGTGATTTTGTGCAGCACTGGATACACTGAGATGTGTGGAGCTGGCATTAGGTGCCAATCAAGGTCTGTCATTATCCGTATTTTAAATATTTCCACATTATTAAGAGTATCTGAGATTTTTCAAGGTGGTTTTTCATTCATTTTAGCAAGACCCATGGGCCTTATCTTCTACTCTTGTAGTTTGTACATGATTATGCCAGTGCAGAATGGAAGTACAAGCCTTTTACCCTCACCCAGCACTAGCACAAGCAGTAGTGCAGCTGGTAATGGGAGTGGATCCACAGAAAAAGACTTCAAACACCTGAATTTTCCCTGGCAAACTGTTCAGCACATGAGGTTAGCATCCTGGTCTGAGACTTGGTTCCAACCACATTTCTTTTCCAGCAGAGAAACTAGCCTGCAGCAGTCATCTCACAGAGATCACAGCCATAAATTTGTGGTTATTGGGTGCAGTTGGATGTTAGTTCCCCAATCAAGTGCTACAAGAACTAAATCTTTGTATTCTTCTGTTTGGTTTTGTATTGCTGTTTATTTTCTTTCCCAAGCAGTTTCTGCTGGAGATACTTTGTGGTTTATACCTGAATAAAAATTCTCATGGCCCAGAAAGCAGAAACTGGGTTCTCCTCCCTACTCCTCTCAGTTTATAGCATCTATAACATAAAGTGATTATTTCTTCAGATGCGTTGTATATACAGCTTATGTAACAGCTAAACTTGAAGTTAGGGATATTTCAGCTGATTCTTGAAGATCGTTTTTTCGTCACACGGTAGAGCAAGTACATTCAAAAAACTATTAGTCTGAATAAAGTCTGATTTTTCCCACAGTCTGCATGGTCTGATATTAGAATGAATCCATTTAAAGCCTGCTAGCGTGCTTCGCCTTCCTGTAGTTGTAAGATCATAGGTTCACAGAATGGTTTGGGTTGGAAGGGACCTTAGAGATCATCTCATTCCAACCCTCCTGCTATAGGCAGGGACACCTCCCTTTAGACCAGGTTGCTCACAGCCCCATCCAGCCTGGCTTTGAACACTTCCAGGGAGGGGTCGTTCACAGCATCTCTGGATATCATTCTCAGAATGTGATACAGGCTGGCGTCACCCTATGGACTTTTGATTGATTACAGTCTGATGGAGAAAACAAAATTGAAGCATTTTCCATACCATTTCCTATATAAGGAAGTACGTGAGGTACACAGGGAATTCAGAATTAAGTTCCCTTCAAATGAAAAGAGAAAATAAACAAATGAGTAAGTGTGTGTTTTGATCTCATCAAGAGATCCTTAATTTGAAGGAGGCTATCGAGCAGCAGTGACACAGTTCGTCAGTGCGTTGCCTGTAATCAGGAGCGCTTCTTTGTTGAGTTATCATGTTGCTCCATTAATCCCGCAGCAGTTTTGTGGGATAACAGTGTGCCTGTTGGATATGTTTAGTGGGTCTCAACCTCCTGGCTGTGGTTTCGCTGATTATTGGTTTAGTCACAGTTCTGCTGTGCTCCTTCGTTAAGAGTTCTAATTGTGTTTTTTTAGAATGAATTGTAGTTAATTAGCAAGCTGCTTGCAGCTCATGGAGCTCGTGTAATATCAGCGTTCCTCGTGTATAAAGATGTGCAAATAACCGAAGCCTTGATGACCTAGAACAGTGATTTGAACCATCAGAAAAAATACTTGTTATAGCCAAAATATTTACACTTTCAACTAAAATGAAAAAAAAATAGGTATCTTCAGGATTGGCATTAACCATTGACATGTTAAACTTTCCATGTGAAATGCGTGTTGGGATCAGAAGCACAGAGCAGCAGCATGACCAGGCGAGCCCTCTGTTATCTGCTGGGCCAAGTAGAGGGCAGGAAATGTGTGCAAATCCCTCTGCTGTGTGAAGATCCGAATAGCTAATACCCGGCTCAAAGGTTAATTGCTAATTGCTAGTTAATCACTATATTTAGTATCCTACATACTCTTTTTAACTTGCTGAGATCTGTATCAAGTGCAAGAAGATAATTACTGTGGGTATTCTGTTATTTTTTTTGAGCACCGTCTTTGCTTCATTCTCTGGGATTTCAGAGCCACGCTTTATGGGGCTGTTTTTATCATCTCATCTGCAAAATCTAGCAATATTAATCAGGTTTTTTCCTGCTTTAAGTCAGTGCTGATCCATTCCCTTGGTAAAACCAGGCCAAGTAAAGGAGTTGACTATTCTAGCTCTGGCAGATGTAGAACTGAGACTAAAAAAATATGCTTCCCCCTCTTTAGATTTCCCTTTTAAACTCCAAACATTGCTCAGAAAAAGCTGTTTTTCAGAGTACTTGGCAATCAGAGGGGATATTGCCATGGAGGTGGATCATTTTTGGTTCAGGTTTATGAAAGCTGCAGTTCGCTTATCTCTTACCGCTTCTTTACTCCTGTGTTGTGTTGTTTTTTTCCCAGCTCTTGGATTATATGTTTTCCTTTACTGAACAGTGAAAAGTGTCACGAGGAATTTCATTACTGGCTGGAGCGCTTTAAAAAGCTTGCTGCTGCTTTAAGAAGCCAGATTTACATAGCTCATGTTTAGAAGATTTACAGTATGTCTCACACGCCTGTATGGGAAGATGGAGCTTTCATTACAGGTTTCATGTCACCCAGATACAAGGATTAATGCTCTCTCCTCCACCTTGCTCTGCGCAGATGGCAGCACGCTTCTCTGCCGGCTGAGCTGGAGGGGTGTGCTTATGTTAAGGAGACACATTTTGGGGTAATGAAGGAGAGAAAGTCCGAAGGAACCCATAGACAACAAGATCAGGGGCTGGAGTGTCTTACCAGGCTCCTGGTTGTTTAATATCATCTTAGAACCACTCAATGGTTTGTGTTGGAAGGGACCCCAAAGCCCCCCTAGTCCCACCCTTACCAATGGGAGATGCAGCTCCACCTGGTAATGGGGTACATGCGTTCTCCAGGGTTTCATGGCAGCACGAGTGGGAATTTCCAGCAGCCCAATCCTACTACACGCGTGCTGCCTCCCTGCTGCATTCCCAGAGCCACCAAGAGTTGGGATGAGGTGCTGGGGGGACGTTCTGAGCTGTTTCTGAGGCTTTTGTAACTTGTTTTGAAATGGGTTTACAGGTTGGTAATTCCAATTAAGCTTCTCAGTTGCATAATGTTTGATTTTCATTGACTGTAAAGATTCTTTCTCAGGAAGGGCCTTTACTGCTTCGATAAGTGTTGTCTGAAATTCGGCATTCTGAGGACACTTAGGTCATGATTTGCCTTTAATATGTCAGTGGACAGAGACGTGTGTGTGTGTGTGTGTGAGCACACAAACAGTTGTCTCACGCATTTACACAGACGTGCAAAAAGAATTTAAGTACAACTTGATTTGTATGAGTAATTTCAAAAATAACTGTGGCAAGAAAACCTGCGTCGTAAGTACTGTAACTGATGTTCTCCTAGTCAAGAGGAAACTTTTTCCACGAGTAATTGCTATTAGAGCATTGGTTCTCAACTGGAATATATTCCTCTGAGCATCTTAAGTCCTTCCTTTCCCCAAAGCACTAAAAAGTTCCATGAATGTCGTCAGAACCAGACTTCACTGCATATGGTAACTGCTGAATCAAGAAACATCTGAATAAGTAAATAGTTAGAATGCAAACACTGGCATTACTGTATCCATCACAAGATTTAGCACAGATCAATTGTGTTTGTCCCCCATCTTGCAGCATTTAAACTCGTTTTGACTGCGTGATTTCATATCTGTACTCGCTGCGAGATGGAAAGGGTTTTAATAGTGGAGTCAGTAATTACGTAGGTTATCATTTTCATGCTCAGAAATTCATGTCATTTCCATAAATCATTCATTTCATTTCATGAATCATGCTTTGCAGCTGGAGAATGGAAACTTATTGCTGGACATTGATGAAAATCTTGGTTCAGTCACTCAGGTAAGGTTGTGACACTAAAAATGTTTTAAGGA
>JANHGO010002312.1:0-30521 GCA_024606505.1 Aquila spilogaster
GGGAATCACCGCGGCGTGGAAGGAGGGAATCCGAAGAAACGGGGGGGAGGGGGACTGACGGTGAAGTTGTGGAGGGGTTGGGACAGGAGGATCAAAGGTACAAATGAGAAGAAGAGGTGTAGGAATAAACTCAAAGTCAGACTAAATTGAAACAGCCATGCCGTGCTCAGGAGCGCTTGCAGTCTGGAGCAGTGCTTTGCATGGATGGGGCATGGCAGACTCGCCATGGGAACAACGAACTTCGAGCTGATGCACTGGTTATCTGTGCTGCTTAGCAATTAGCAGCCCAGTTGTGTTAATTGCCATTCTCAAAACTGAAGAGAAAAGGAAAAAAAAAGGCCTTGCATTCCCACTGTGCAGCCTAATTTAGCTCCCTCCTGCAGGAAAGGTGACTCCTTCCAGAGTCTTCCCAGCTCCATGCACACCTCCCACGAGGAGAGCACAGCATTGCAGCAGCTCTGCAGGACCCAGCACCAGTGCCAGAGGGGGCTCTGAAGGCCGGGAAGAGCTCCCAGAAAAGCTGTAAAGTTGCCACGGTAAAGTTTACCTTAGAAGCCTGAGCTCATAAACCACACACCTATCCATACTAACAACCTTACTAATACTCTGTATGTTCACATGCAACTCATTCAGTCATGTCATTGCATTGGCTTCTTCCTGGTGAGCCAACCTGTTAAGTATTATTATAAGGGTAGTCATAGATTAGGATGCAGCCTGTGAACCAACGTCCAAACAGGATGAAAAGATGACCTATGCTTTGCAGGGTTTATATTGTAGCTTCTGTGTAGCCCAGCATTTACTTTCTGAAGCTGCGTACAGCACAGAACTGAACTAAGATGTCCAGAGTTGTCTCATCTTGGCTGAGTTTGGGGCTTGGACCTCATTAAATCAAACCTAGGAGCAGGAATTGATTTTCTCCCATTGAAGGCCTCACAAGTAGGATATGGTTCTCAAAGTTTTCCCCTTTAAAATAAGAAATGGTCCCCTCCCATATGTGCAGACTCACGTCTCCTTTGTCCCAAAGCACGTCTCAAGCACCAGGTTCTTCCAGGTGGATATTTTCTTTGCTTCCTGTTGCAGTGGCACCACTGTTCCAATGTCACTTCACCTGGGAACAGAGGAGTCCTGGAATCGAGCCCCTTTCTTAGACAGGGTTCTGTGTATTTCCTGTGCAGCTGCCTGTTAAATACAAAGGTAGTGAATGTTAGTAAAGAACCTTCCTTTACAGTACAGCTCAAGAGATAATGATTCACTGCTTACCCACTATTGCAAACAGAGTATTTGGAACAAGTTTAAATTTACTGCACAAAACAGACACGATATATCTGTTGACTGTTATGGTTTATACAATGAACTGAAACAGTTAAAAAGCCGTTATGTAGATTCACACACACCTCAAAGACATTCCAGGTGTCCCGATCACTGTGTCAAAAAAAAAAAGAAGAAAAATCAGCCTTAAAAGTTGAAGGTCATATTATTAAAGTTTGTCTGTTTGCATGTTCACATTTCCAGGTCATTATCCTTTTCCAAAAAACAACTTTCCAGAAAACATCTTACTGAACTGTATATTCTCTGAAGTCTTTGAACAGACTGCTCATCTTTCAATGAAAATACTGTGATAGATTGTGAATGTTGGAGCATCAGCTGAGAGTTCACACATTTGGGTCGCTGCATAAAATGCAGTGGCTGCAACATTTGTTACTGCCATGCACACAGAAGATGTGTTTATTTATGTTTAAAATACAAGAGTTTTTACTGGTACATCCAAAGTGCATCAGTGACACATAAGATAGTTCTACTCAGTATGTACGTATTTCATAGAGTAAGAGAAGAGGGGCTTTAGCTCTCGTTAGCATCTTGCAGGCATGATACTTATCCCATTTAGGTCAGGACTATGTCCTTTCTTGACTAACGTGAGTACAAATGGTCTCAGTCAGGTTGCACTTGAACAGACAAACGCACCAAATGCAAAATGCTCTTTTCTTCCCTTCTGGCTTTGTATAAGCATTACAATGTCTGTAGCCTGGACATTCTACAGATGCTTCTGTCCCATGGTATCTCACAATTTTCTGTAGGGAAATTAGAGTTTTTATTCATTGCTCCCCTTTGCTGAGTAGAATTGCCAAGTGGAATTTAAGACAAGCAGCTCAGTGAAGGATCTGTGCAAGATCTGCAATGAGCAGAGCTCAGGAAGTCTCGCAAAGAGCCAAGAACTGCAGGGAATGCGGGATACCAAAAATACTGACAGTACCTGACGATTGAAAGTGCTACTTTTCCAACAAAAGAATTCCACATTACTGTTATGATCCAAAGAGTTTCTTGTGCCAGTGCTATCCCCAAGTTCTCAAAATATTCTCAAATCATGGAACAGATATCTCACTGATCCTGCTTCAGGTTTTATAAGCCAACAGTTTACGGTAAATTTTGAATTTATATAGTTCAGTTTCAATGGTGAGCAGAGGTTTCACACTTTACAGTGCTGATCTTGTGAGGTAAGCGAATAAATATTATCATTAACTGCTGACAAGTGATCTGTATTTCACTCTAAGCTGATATCATTGAGCAACAAATCCTTTCAAGATGAGGTAGCTAGCTCAGATCCGGAGGGATGGGAGTGTCTTGCATCACCCCACAGCTCACTTTTTGGATGACAGCTTGCTGCTGGACTGAGGAGGGAGTCCCATCCAGTCTTCTTCAGCCAGAAGTTAGCAGCTGAGACTCAGTCTCAAGGGTTATATAGAAAGGGAGTGAGCTCAGGCATCTGTAGAGGACTCCGGAAGGATGAAATAATTTAACAGTTGGTAATATATTAGTGAAACTTTTGAAGAAATATGTGGAAATACAAAAACTTCTTTTGTTCTATGGCTTCACAGAAAAGGGCTTTGACACTTGAATTTCCCAATAGGAAGAAAAAGAAGGCTTTGCATTCACAGATAGTTCTCAAAGGATTTGGTGGTTTGGATACTGGAAAATGTGAACGTCTTTAACCAAACAGTCCTCATTTTCAGAAAAGGATAGTTACTTTTTTGGAGGTGAGGTCCTCTGCATCTTTAAAAATTGAAGAATACACTGGAAACTCATTCCTCAGCATGTGGCGTGCATTCAAAGCAAATCAACATTTACGAATTACATTCCATTTTTTTCCATATAGAGGTTTAATCACACCACATTCCTTTAGCAGTAATGAGAGCTGGCTGGTGTTATACCACATTCTTCTCCAGCTTCTGTGATGATATCAAGAAAGCAAAACAGTTCTGCCGCTATTGTCAAGCTTTTCTGAGTAAATTAAGAGGTCAAAACAGCATTTTCCTGAGATAATTTTTATAACTAAAGCTATTTAAAATTATCTGGATTGTATTTCTTCCTACTAGTCTTCCTTTACTCAATTTCCTACTGCTTTGTTTGAATTAGAGACGACACCACTAGAGATCATGAAGTTAAAGATGGAGTTAATTAGAAGAGAGTTACACCCCCATTTCCTTTTTTCCTATATTGTATTTGCATTGTAAGTCCAATTGTTAATGTTAAATGCATACTTTTGCCACCTAACGGTGTAGTTCTGAGAAGAAAAGTGTTATAGTAGTACATACCTAGGCAACCTCATTAAGATTCATCAGGTCCAATTTTCCTTCCAGTTAACATTTGTACCACCAGTGTTCCCTGCCTCTTTTTTAATTCAGCTGATTAATTTAGTCCCTTTCAAAACTTTCCCATTTATCTCTGTGCAAACCGTCACTATAAAGGAACCTTAGATTGTTAGCCTGACATTGTATGGTAAGCTTCCCTAACATGCTCCGTTTGTCCCAAGCCAATCCACAGATAATGGCAAGCATTTTCAAAGCAGGGACTTTCTCTCACTGTCTTAATAACAATTAGGCCATATCTAGGTTGATGTCTGAATACAGGACTCAGTGAAAGGTAGTAATTAATAACACTAATCTATGACACCAAAGCTTAGACTCCAATATTTTGTTAAAAATGGATCCTGGGCAAAATGTCTTCCAAAAGAGTAGTGGCCGAAGCAGTATGTTTCCTTTAAATACAAGCAAAATACTTACTGTTCTGAAAGACACAGTAAGAGAGCAGTGAGTGTAAGTGACCAGAGTGAGTGGCTATTACAGTCTCTGTGAGAATCACAGATGAAAGAGGATGCTTTTGGAGCAAGATCCCATATTACTCAATTGCCCAAAAGATAATGAAACAGAATATACTTGATTTTGCAGTATTGATTTGCAGAATCATTTTCCTCCTCATTGATTTAGTAGGTGATGACTTCCTGATGCCACCTAGAGTGCTGTTCCCTGTGATCCTGCTCAGCCTTGACCTGCTCAACACATTTGCCTGCAACAGGTACCATTCTCCTAACCTGCCTCTTTGGCACAAGTTTTTCTTTTAATCCTTCTCTAATGCACTCATAACTTCTTACTGTAGCAGAGGTATTTCCTAACTTTGTTGTGGATCAATCACAATTCCATTCCTGCAAGGAATTCCATCCTTTGTGTGGCTTTTTGTTAACTTCCCTACTGCTGTCCTGAATGTGAGGACCCAAATCTACTGAAGTCACATATGAAACACTTCTGCATTTCAGGAAAATTAGTAATCAATAGTTTATTTTTGTACAGAAGTACTTATTATTCCTTGCTGCTTATAGTCATTATCAGACTGTTGGTTTGGTTGCTGATGAACTGAATACACTACATGCAATTACACAAATGTATTTAAATACCTGGTTTACCTCTGATATCATTACTAGTAAGAGACAAAGAGAGTTAACGCAGCAATGGAAGGCATACCTATCACATATATGATGAAGAAACATGTCTAGACAGAGGCTCTGGTTCTCACTAAGACTCCTTTTGGCATGCAGAGACACTGTTTATGCAAGAGGTCAAGATTCAATCCATTTCTCAAGCTGGAGCTTGAGATGAAGCTTTTCAGGAGAAGAAGCTAGGAAGGAAATCTCCACCCATAGGCTGGCTCCTGAAAAAGGGGACAGAAGCTTGGAGCAGCAGACAGCATAGCCCTCTGAGACAGGATGTGTCTTGGGGAAATGATGTGTCTCTGAAGGGAAATGACTGCAGCTGTGGCTACAAAAAAATGCACGAGCTCCCATATCACAGGATTTTCCAGTGGTTAGTCACTAAGATAACTTCTAAATCTATCCATTCAAAGCAGTCTAGTAACTGATGCACAGATATTCCATGCACTTCTTTAGCCATGTTGTTTCCTTATTATGGCCCTGCAGGACAGCACTATCCTAATGCAACTTCATAATAAGAAGAAAAGCAAATTTCAAGGAGGAGATAGGTATTGATACAGCATAAAGAGATATATTGCATCATTACTAGCCAGAACCTAAAATTCACTGTCTGAAAGAGGTGTCTGTCGTTCATTTAAAGTGGGAAATTGTGCTGTGGTGCTTGGACAAAAGACTGCAAATGAAATGGGTTTTGTTCTCATTTACACCAATGTTCTAGCCACAGCACTGCTGTCTTGCTCAAGTCAATACCATTTCCTATTGTTGAATGTGCAGTGTCTCAAACACCAAGATGCAATAACTGGCTTCGCACAGCATTTTTAACAGCCCAGCAAAAAGGGCAGAGCCTAGGTTCAGTCTTTGAGTATAGTGAAGTATCTTAGGCCTAAACATTTTCTTTAATTTGGTTTACCTTCAGTCAACACAATGTACAAACTCGATATTGAAAAGTGCTGGGCAAAAAGGAAGGCCTATTACTGAAAATAAATAAATTAGCCTTTTTTCTTGATTAATTTTGAGTTATATATCCATTAAATACTGTTGGTAACATAATTTCTATACCAGACTCTTTGAAGAATGGCTTTGTCAAGTGCTTTGAGAGCTACACGCTAAAAATTCCAACTGAAATGCTAAGGTTTCCTGAAGAATTGCAAGTTCCATCGTGGAACTACTCTGCAGGACTTCCTCCTGTTGCTTTGTGAATGAAACAACTGTAAAATCTTATCCATGGATTTATTTGGCTAATAAAAATAGGTTCATAAAAGACCTTACTGAATAAGACAGAAACAATCTCCTCTGAGCGACATGTATCAAGAATTTACTTTACTACTGTACTACAACATCTGTCTCCAGATATAGTCTGATTCAACTTGACACAGTATGTATTTGTCCCAGTGGTATGCAGCTTAGACAAATGAAGTGTTACTAGGAAGACTGTCAGCTCAAACAACTATTTAAAACAGTTGACATAAAGCACTGTTTTTTGACCAAGGCATATTATGTAGCCACTAAAGGAATACCAAGACTTCTCTAATCTTTCCTATCCCCTGTGGCCCAGCATCAATTTGAAACAATAATTCTGTTGTCTGCAAAAGATGAGCTGTAACATCTCCTACATTGTAAGTCTCTCCAAGTCTTAATTATGCTGATGCTGAGAGCAGGGTGCCACTGACAGTGACGCCAAAATCTGACTCAGTCTTGCTGCTATAAATTCACCCCTTAGACACCATTGATCAGCAGTGAGACGTGGAAAGGTAGCTGCCATGCTAAATCAATCTCTTAGCTTGCCTAGGTAACATTAGGCTTGGGCCACGGCCAATATGTAATGCTTTGGGAGAAGTAAAAGATATTCTGTGATGCACCTTCCACCCATGCAGCCAATGAAAGCAGAGATGCCTTCCTCACTCCCGAAAAAACTGATAAGCTGTAATACCTTGGCATAATTAGCTGGTTCTCATTGGCCATTGTTACCTATCTAGATATTCAGGGATTAAAACCTCATGTTTCTGGCTTTACAGAATTATGTACATGTCAGGGGTTAAGATGAGGTTTCAAGAGGGCTAATTTATCCCGTTCCAGTCTATTGTGGAGACTGTGGTTATTAAAGACAAATACTGATATGGATAGGCAATGAGGCAGGCAACATACTCCTCTATCTAATGTTAGCAGAGAAATCAAGCATCTTGGGTAAGTGTAAAGAATTTAAACAGAACAGCCATCACATTGTAGTTCTGATTTTCTGTGTTTCTTCAAGCAGATTTTTCCGTGTGTCTCATACACGTCACTTGCACTCATTCAAGAGATGAGTTTCATTCCAGGAGAACTGTAACAGCATTGCATACTTCTACAGGTAATTGAATCTGCAAGGTTCAAAGACAAAAACAGCTAACAGAGCCTCAACCCCACGAGATTATCATTTTCTGCCATAGGGAAGTTACCAGAAGTGTGTGTAATGCATATGCTCACACAGTGTTGTGAATTACTGCAAAGAACCCAGATGAACCAGCTTTTGAAGGAGTAAAAGCATTTCCTTCTGTCTTACATTAACAACTTTGTAGACATTTATACACAAAATGATTTAATCCTAAAAATGATAAAGCAAAGTTGCAAGCCAGGTAAGAACAGCTCAGTTGTTTAAGTAGGTTAGTGGGTCCAGCAAAGTGCTAAAAGTAACCAAAAGCAAAATCTGTTTCTGTCTTAAAATATTCTTTTATTCCACTCTCGAAATCCCTTAAAATAGAAGTGAAGGGAAAGCATATTGGGTTTGCATTCTTTTTTTTTTCTTCCTTTTCTTAGTAGCAGAACTCAGGGGCAATACATCTAACTAGGTAACAGGTCTGAGGAATTATGTGAGGTCCTAGTTCTGCAATCATACGCAATCACTCTGCTAGCAGATGCATCTAGTCTCTGTATGAGCATTGCACAGTTCGGTTACTACAAATTTAACAAGCATTTGGAGTATATCGCTAGAAAGATATTAAGTTCCAATTGGAATCTAATCCACATTGGGTTGGCTACGAGGAAGTAAACTTTCTGTTCACTTACAATGTTTTTTAGAGTTTGTTTTCGTCATTTTTATTTCTGAGTTTTTTGTTTGTAACTATGGCACACTGAATTCCATTGACAGTTGCAAATCAGCTGTGTAGTGTAGATTAAATGTTGGATTTTGAGCAGTTTAAGGTAACTGTATGTGCTCTCGGTTGTACAGAACAGACGAGTTTTAAAGGTAGTCTGGGCAAAAGTTGGTTGCAGGAATGTGCTGATCTAATTGTTCATCAGCCATTTTCAGGACTATTTGCTATTAAAATAGGTTGCTGGGTTGTTTTTTGGTTTGTTTGGTTTTTTTTTGGACATGATTGGTGATCCTCAAACACTTCTGTTTTCCTTAAATTCCAGGCTTGCCTATTTGCTGCTATCCCTGCTCTGCTTACATTTTTGTTTCCTAATCCGTGCCTGGCCAGGGTCTGCAGGTGCTGGTATGCACAGATGTGGTAATAGTGTCAGCTTTAGGAACTATATAAAACAATTCCTCTACACAGAGAAGAAAGATTTCTGCTTAATTCAAGTCAAATTTTGCAGAGCAGTTTTTGAGAAATGGAATGTGAATGTCCTGTCACACACGCTCCCCCCCTTTATTTTTCTATATTGGTAATGTACTCTCTATTGCAAGTTATATAGATGGCAACAACGTTATTTTTTTAGCCATTAGGGGAAAGGAAATGACATATGGAGAGAATTCAAGTCCCTCCTCGTTCCTAGAGAGTCTATCCAGAAAGTCAGTATTCTGAGCTGCGTCCAAGTGTCGTTTCCTGCTCAGAATTGGGAAGGGGAGTTGGGGGTGGGAAGAGGGATGGATACGTAACATTAAATTGCTGCTTCTGATTAACAGTAACATTCTGCAAATGATTTCACAGTCTTGCTTTGAACAGTATTAAACCTCTGCAGCCCAAGTATGTGTAGCAATCCGCTGATGAAAGAGCTATTTTTATATCTGTTTCATATAGTGGATAAAAATGAAGTGATTTAGATGATGGAAATGTGCCTTGGAGATTATTCAAGATTTTGTGATAACTTTGTACATCCATTCTTCCACATGCCCACAGAGCATAGTTACATACTTCTGGTATTAAAACTATTCTACCACTGTGAACCTGTACACAACCCAATCTGTTCTAGATAACAAATGAAGCAGCTTTCCACTATTCATATGTGTGCGTAGATAAGTAATATGTATACATACATATGTAAATCACACAGTCAAAAGCTGATCTCATCGTTTTAATTTAGCATTTCAATGCAAATTGAGAAATATATGAAATAATGTAGAGCACTTCCTCACTATACTGCTCCTTTCAGTAAGTTTGGGGATGTAACCTAGCCTCTTCCCTAGTGAAATCAGAGTGCCATTGATTTTGCCTTTAGTACGTCAGTCATCTGAAACTCCCTGACACATGACGCATACATCACTTCTGGATTTTGCCCATGGTTTTGTTTAAATAAGCATAACATTTTAATGTGTTCACATTCTGCTTAGTAAGAATTAATGGGATTTTTCTCCACTCTGCTTTAATTTTTCTCTCCTTTCCTCATCACTTCAAATCCCAATTTTACTTCCCTCCCACTAATGACACTCCCTAGGGTAGTGGGTGAACTGCAACCTTCTTCCACGAAGTCTTCTGTTTCAGTGGAAGTGCCCATTTCCTGGAGCCAGTTGGAGACAAACAGTGCTCTGCAGTCAGAAAACCAGACTGGAATCCAGTGACCCTTATTCCATATGAAGTGCCATGAAGCTCATGGCACACCAATTCTTTCTTAGCTGTTTTTGTGTTGAGTTTCTGCCTGGCCTATCAGTGTCATGCTATAGATCAGTAAAAGCAAAGTGTTTACCAAACACATTGAACACCTTTACACATTTGCAGCTTCAACGTTTTTCTGAATGTATTTTTTCTGAAATGTGCAATAAGGTGAGGTACAGCTTTCCCAGCCTTAGGATGGCTCACCTGAATTCCCTCTTAGGCTTTTCTCCCGATACATTCCTCTGAAGCTGAGTCAAGCTGAAGTTTTTTACTCAGGCCAAAGGGTTAACGTGTTTCTTATTAGGTTTTAAGTGTAAGTGCCGATGTTTTCCTCTCTATGCCAAATATGACTAGTCACGATTAATCTTCGTTAATTACTTCTGCTTTGAATAATAGTACCTTTTCCACAAGCTGCACACGCTCCTATGGTTGAATCCTGTAGTCAGACGTTATTTTGTACCTTATCACAGAAGAGATTCAACACTCCTGGGATAACCTTATATTCAAGCAAAAGGATAATTATAACCAGAGGTACCACAGGTTCACTAGAGAAATGGACATCAGGATTCCCAGGCTCCAGATTAATTCTACCCATTACTTTCTGGACATCTGTGGATAACTTTCTTATATCTCAGTTTGTTCTTCTGCAAAACAAGTTTAGAAACAGAAGAGACCTGTGAAATATTGTTGGTTAGTGAATTCCTTTTCTTGTAAACTTACAGCTGTTTCTTTGTGCTGGTACACCCTCAGGTAGTTCTGTACAGCTTCAATCATTTCATATAGAGCAGCAGGAAGTAGCTTCACTTAAGACAATATTTCACAGTTTAAATCATGGGAAAACAAGAACAGATTTCTCCTAATTTGACCAGTTCTGGCTTTTCCAGCACTTTAAACACTTTTCCCTATAGTGGAAAATAAATGGACATCCTACTGAAGAACAAGGCTGCAAAGTCTCTGCTCTTCCTTCACACCTTAGGAAGCAGCAAGTGGAAGCAATCACACCAACAGCATTTCCTAGCATCAGAATTTCAGAAGCTGTTATGTTTGCTGGGATCTTGCCATCAGTCCACAAATAAAATAGAATTAGCAACAACTCCATTCCAAGCCAGTTGATGTCAGCAGGAGTCTGTTATTGTTGCTCTCAGCACAGACAAGTCGGCAGACTGACACATGGACCATCAGACACTTATTTCAGCCCTTGCCCTGAATTAAGCATTTGCCAAATAAATAAGGCAACTCTTAAGTCAGGCTGGGTAACGCCAAAACAAAACACAATGAAACACAACTACTAACAAAAACTAACAAAGAGAGTTAACAGCTCTCCTCTCCCTTTTTGCTCCTACCACTTTTTAAAGCTAGAAACACGGCCTAACTGGTGACTAGATCTTAACCTCAGAAATAGTTTGCATTTTCTTAGAATAAGAGAGTGACTCACCCCAGTCACTTACTCATAATCACTGTAGATCGTTGCTTGTGGAAACGCATTCTGCCAAAAGCAGGGCTTATTGGTGGATAGGTTGAATACACTTATCTTAGATAGAAACAAAGTGTTGGTCCCCAGAAAGCCAATTATCAAGCCACCGAACTGTCAGGCATCTAAAGAAGACTACACAGTGTCCTATTAACTCAGTATGTTAAATAACTCCTAAACCAGTACCTCATGACAGAAAAATAGAGATAATATTATTCAATAAGCATTCTGAATTCCCATCCCAGAGAAAGAGAAGTCAAATAACTGTATATATGCTAAAAGCAATTGAAGTGAGTTGCGTGTTTAAAAATAGCAGTACCTAAAAAAACATGCTTAGGAGACTATTACATTAAATATTTAGTCTTGTTAAACACTCAGGAATTAGCATGTAGTTGCTTCTTTCTCTTTAAAGGAAACTAAAGCATGACATCCCTGAGTTCTGCACATAGGAAGAAACTCCATGCCAACCTCTTGAAAGCAAAGGAGAATCAGATATGCTGTCTGTAGCACCCTCTGCTGGAAGATGAACTATTTTACAGAATTAGACATCTAAAATTACTCATGAATTCGGAATTATGTCTCACGACCCACAGACATAATTATGTGGCATCGATAGCTTTATGAAAGCTGACTTTGCATAACTACTTTTATATAGGCTAGTTCAGTTACACAATTCTGTAACTGATATTTTCAGGTCAAAGTTGGAGGGTCAACAACAGCAAAGGAGATGTGAGTCTTTACTGCAGAGGCATAAGTTGCTGCTCGTAATGTTTCACAATATTTAAAGCTGCAGCATATTACAAGGCAAATGATTCCTTCCATTTTATATGGGTACCACTATGGTAATCGTGTAATCATATCCTATGAGTGCTGCAGTATCTGTGCTGCTAAGCTTGTGTTCTACCCCTCAGCACAGCATTGTGCCACCTCCTTATCCCTGCCAAGAGCTTCTTGTGCAGTCACCAGCACAGAAGGCAGGCAAGACTAGGAACAGGTCTTAAGCATGTTTCATTCTCTCCTAACTTAGCAGCACTCCATTATCTCTAGAGGACAGGGTAGAGAGTTTGTAATACTGAGACATGAACTTAACCAAAGCATACAATGCATTACTACACCTACTAGATGTAATAACTCATATTGCAAAGCTTCTTACTTCTCTTACTTGCAATAGCAAGTAAGAGAAAAAGCAGTGCAGTCAAAAGCATGAAATCATAATCAGTCAGTTCAGGAGCATCTCTTACAACAGGAGAAATCTGCAATTCCCTGATGCTGTGATGTACCAGTGACAGCAGTGTAAGCATCTATACAGCCATGGTCCTAGCTGCATAGATGAACTCCATACTTAGAGATCAGCAGAAACAAGCTTAAGCTAGCAGGGTTCCTTGATCCAGTAGTACCAGTGATTTTTCTATAGGAAAGTGTATTGCTTTTAACCATAAAAACAGAAATGAATGTGTACACAAAGGATCAATAATACCTTTTGTAACATTACCATGATCCAATAGTACATAACATCTGAGCTTAATCAACACTTTTATCATCAATTAGAGCCATCTGAAAATCTGAGAAACTTGTGTATTATAAGCCTGGTCCCATTTGCTGTAGCATAGCAAATGCCTACTTCGATTATCTCTAATTATTTAGCTGGAGCCCTTGTAGAAGTGGCTGATCTGTGTGTGCTTCAACTTTTGTGTTACCGACTGTAGCAGCCTTGCATGTAGTAACCAAAGCAAGAATGGTATCTACAACTTTAAATGAGTCACTGCTGTAGTAGTAACAGTACAAAAGAATAACAGTAATTTATTTAGGAAAAGCTGTCATTTTAAGATCAGATATCTCTTGTGAAGGAATGAGTTACAACCAAATCTGACCCATATAAGCATTTAAGATAGACATGAAGGTACGTAACTAACAAACCAACACAAGATCATTATTATAAGGTTCCCTTTTTAAGCAGGCAACTAAAGTCACTTCCTTTATGCTCTCTGAATATACTTACCGTTGACTAACCAACTTGGGAATGAAATTTTGTGATTTATAACTGCATTCTTACTACCATGTACATTTTGTTTCATGGCTTTTATCATACCAGTTTCCATTCAAGAAAGCAATTGACACAATTTACTTTGATGTACTGTTAACACTTTATTGAACTTGAATCCTCCTTAAAAGCTTACTCAGTGTTTTGATTGCAATATGTTACACAGAGCAAGGGGTTACATTGGAAAGAAGCTTGTATTACCTACTTGCATTCTTCCGTAAGACAGAGATAGTAAAAGATAAAAGACTAGAAGACAGAAGTGAGAAAACTTATTTACAAGCATGACAGAATGAATTTAACAGTTAAAAATTCACATATATACAGTTCTGAACTGTTCAAGTAAGTTTCAGTTGGACAAAGTGCTAGAGGTCAAAAAAAAAACACAACAAAAAAAGAGGGGCTATTAAGACACAGAAGTGGCAGGCATTTGTGTGCCAAACGGCTTGTAGGTGGTTGCAGTGTATGCAGTGTCTAGAAGTTGAAAGTATCAGGAGTACTGCCCTGAATTTGGAAAGTATAGCTAGCAGCAGTAGATTCTGGTACAACATTCTGGTCCTCCTCCTCCTAGAAGGAAACAAAAAGAAGTTGGAAAGACCAGTAACATTTTAATCAATTAGTCAGAGCTAGAATACAAAAGCAGAGTGAAGTTGTACAGCAGCCACTTACTTCTGCTGAGAAATATTTTTCAATCAGGGTGGCTGAGGCCTTGTACACCTGTTCATTTTCATGCGACTGAAGAGCTTCAATTTTGTCTAGACCTCCACACTCCTCAATCATGAGGCAAAGTTTCTCAGTCTCATTTATCTTCTCAGCAGCCTGCAAAAGACAATCATGAAATAACATCAAAGGCATATGGTACTAACTACTGGAGAACAGCTGGCAGCAACCTGGACAACAACCAAGTATACTGCATCCACATACCAGGAAGATATTAGAAACAGCATCCAAGATTACTAGCACTGTTTTGCTGTCTTTAGCAGTGAGGAGATTGAGCAGAGGTTCAACAACACCAGCCTGAACAAGATACACTATCTGGTCAATTGTTCCACCGCTTGTGTAGTTAGTCACAGCCCACACAGCTTCTTTTTGAGATTTGAAATCTCCCTATGGAGATAATAAAAAGCAGGTATTAGAATACAGACAACAAGAATACAGACAACAATAATGGCTAAAGCCACAGCATAGCAGATACAACTCTTTTTACCTTCCTCAGAATACCAATGAGATAAGGCACAAGACCATGATCTACAACGTGCTGAATCTGGTCCTGACGTCCAGCTGTGATGTTGGACATTGTCCATGCGGCTTCTTTTTGAATGTTGTTTTTATGATGAGATAGGAGACTTGGAAAGACAGATAGGGCTCCTGAATCAATAACAATCTGCGTCTGCTCATCAGTACCAGTAACAATATTTCCTATAGCTCTCAGTGAAGGAGTCTGAAACAGATGTGAAAGTAGTACTTAAGAAAAAAACAGTGTCATCTAAGCCACGCTTGATGAAACAGCCATCATTTATGCCCCTCTGCTCCAGGCTTCCAGTTAGCAGCTTGATATAGTAAGACAAGCTTAAAGCTCATAATGAGTATTATACAGACAGACATTAAACACACTAAGACTACACATCTTCAAGGCTCATCTGCAAACTACTAGTAACAAAAATTAAAAGTTTAAGTACTGCTATAGTAATTATACTACTGATATAGTGTAGTTACATTGTACAAAGAGCTCAATTCTAAACACTGTTCCTGGAGGCAGATTTCCAACTATAATATAGAATTGAAGCCAAGCTTTAAAGAACGTTGATCATCATCCTGGCCTGTGTGTTAAAGCCATTCATCATGTGTCAGAGTCACTCTTCAATAGTGAGCCTGTTCCTCATCTGGGATAGTTTTCAGTCAAGATAAAAGCTCAAGGTTTACGTACACAAAACCTGGAACAAGCATCAGATTTCTGTATGACAAGATCCTTCACTTAAAATGAATGCTATTATAACCTCAGTTTTATCCACGACTCAAGTCAAGCAATGGCAGCTTTCATGCCTGATAGCTTACCACTATTGGCAGTTCACCACATCCCAGCAGTTTGACGAGTTGTGGCACCAATCCAGTTTTCACAACAACTTCAATCCTGTCATTGGAACCATCTGTTAGATAGGAGAGTGCCCAGCACGTGTCTGCTAACACCTCATGATCATCATGATGCAAGAGTCGGACAAGAGTTGGAAGAATCTGCTCAATAGCTTCTATGGGTGGTGCAGGATTCTTATTACGACACAAGTTTGAGAGGGTCCAGGTAACATTGCGTAAATATCCAGACTGCCAAGAGTTGAAATAAACTGTTAACAACTGTTACTTTAGCTCCTTGCTCACTCATCAGCAATCATACTTTTGAGTCACACTGTAAACTTACAGCCAGAGAAGAGAGATCAGGAACAGCTAGTAGAGTCAACAGTGGTTCAATTGCACCAAATTTAATAACCAGATCTCTGTAGATAGAACCATCCCCTAGAAAAATAATGAAAAATAATCTGCTAAGGAACAGAATAGAAGGATGTATGCATACAATCATGTTACATCATGAATGATACTACACTTAAGGGCTAGATAAAATAAGAAATAAAAGGGGAGAAAGGACTACTTTGATGGTTAAGTCTTATGCCACTAAGAACACCAAAAAAAAAAAACCACCAAAAAAAAAACCCTACAACACTGCAGTTATAATACTGTATTTTGAAGGTAGGATCCCACTCTGGCAGATCAAGTAATCCTGAAAGATGCAGGAGAAACTTCAGAATGCTCATTGATATGAATGTACTAGTAACTGTTACAAAGCAAGGAACATTGGCAATCACATATAAAATTACATGAGCCATCTGCTTCCTCCTGTGTCTCTTCAAGTCAGTATACATGGCAAAGCTCACTGATAGAAGTCAAAAGTTTCTAAGGGAAGCATAGCATAGCTACATAGCTATTTGAAATTTGAATTTTAAAGTGTGACCCATTTAATACAACTCACAGGTTGCCAGGCTATATATGACATAACACAAACCAAGTCTGAAGGTAAAGAATTGTCCATAGCATACTCTGCATTGTGAGTCATGTCTGTACTTGAACATCGCCAAGGCAGAATTTCCAAAAAGCTCAGCATGCTATACACAGCATGTTGGTAATAACATTCTCTTATTTCAAGATAAGGGAATAGACTTGAAAGTTATGTAGCATATTGACATACCTGCGATATTTCCTAATGCCCACACAGCTTGTTCACTGATGTGAATGTGAGGAGAGGCCAGAAGTGAAATAAAGGCTGGAATAGCCCCACCATCTACTACCGCCTTGGTTTGTTCTGATGTGCCAGAAGCAATGTTGGTAAGAGCCCAGGCAGATTCAAACTGAATAGGGCTACAGTCTGCTCTACTCAAGAAGGAGACAAATTTTGGAATCAAACCAGCCTGAATTATGTTGTCTATGGGGGGCTGCTTCTCTCTTGAGAGGAGTTTCCTAAGGAGGAATACAAGCAGGAAGTTTTATTTGTGTTGGCAGAGATCTGAACAACAGATTCCACTAAGTCAGTATAAAACAATCCACAGTAAAAAAAAAAAAAAAACAAGTGAGAGAAAAAGATTAAGGTAATCAGAGTAGGCAAAGTAAAAACACAAGAAGGGGAAATTCAGACAAGTTACAGACAGCTTGAATACTAGCTTCCTAAACTGATTAACATTGTTTAGGTATGTCTTCATGAGAGGTTCTGTTACAGCTCCAGAAGTAAAGCAGAGCTGCAAGTTATAATACATCCAAGCTGCTAGATACTGCTCAATAGATGGAAGGGTAGTGACTGTCAGAAGCAGCACTGAAGCCATATAAAAGCTTGCTAGAATTTCGCAACTTAGACTTCAGATCTGAAAAAGTGAGAGGAAGTTTGGCATTCTTGCACTCTGAACATTCAGAAGCCACACAGTCTCTATAATATTGTAAGTACATTAATTATTCTTAAATATTGTATATAAAGCCAATGTATCCGTTGAAGTATTGTCTGATGAGAAGAGCCATATTTGTTGCCCTTCAATGTTTAGGCTCATAAGCCAAACTCTGACCATGCCGAGTTACTGACTTGCATAGCAGAGCTGGTTACCTCTGATCTCCTTACCTGGCAGCTTGAGTAGCCTGCAATTGAAGCTCCATATTATTGCTGTTAACTCCTTTGACTATTTCTTCAACAGACCAGTGTGCAGAAACCTGTACAAGAAAATTTCCATGAGCACTTTGCTGGGAGAGGCACACATCTCCAGAAGCCTTTTCACAATACTAGGAAGAGGCCACAGTTTAGTCATGTCCTTCAATGAAAGTTATACCCTTATGTGACACTCCAGAAAACTCAGCTAGTTTAATCTACAGTTATTTGAACTACTGAAAACTTTGTTTCACGTGACTGATAAATAGAGACAGTAAGTTTAAACAACTGCCTAAGCTCTTTACGAGATAACAGAGAAGAATATAAATATTGTACATGCTCACAAGCTACTTAAGTATCTACAGTGTAGTCTATTGAAGTTATTATCAGAGACTTAATTTGGTAATGCATGTCTAACTGTGCAATGTCCCACAAGAGAAGAGATTCATATTAGTGTGGCCACACTCAATATATGTTGCAAAATCTGAAGTGTGCTTGTTCTGGGTACCTACTTACCTGATTGCTCCTATTTTCCTGAAGGGGAGAAGTGGCATCATCTGGAAAAGTGCTAACATTTCTTCTTTTAAGCATCTGGTCATCTTTTTTAGCTTTCCTCAACTCTACATTGACTTCAATACGCCGCCTTCTCATTTCCTGGAGAAAATACATTCACAATAAGTTCTTGACTTTTACAACTCTATTTAAAATATTGATAGCTAGCTATAATACTTATTCACGTCTGAATACTTACTGTAGTATCTTTTCCTTTGTTTTTGAATCTGTTCAGGCGAGCTGCTGTATTGGTATTCTCATTAGTAGACATCTTGCTTATTAGAGTTCAGAAGACAAATGAGGAGAAAAAAAGCCTGAAAACCAGAGTAAACAGTGAACACCAGAAGCTTACGTCACAGGAATGCAAGTTAAAAAGCTGGGCTCAAGGTTTGAGTCCAAGAGACATAGCAGATACATTAACATCCTCTGATTTGATAAAAGATATTGTAATGTAACAAGCTGTCTTCTTAAAAAGTTAGCTTTTACAGCGGCCGCTAACATTAACAGAACACATTTTAACACCCTCTGAGCCACAAACATCAAGATCACTCTTTTTAAGGAACAAGATTGGTTTTCATTCCCATAGACAGCATTTTAGAACACACGAGCTATTTCCGTTATACCCCAAGGATCTACGGCACAGGCTTGTCCACTCACACCCATCCCGGCCCCTCTCGATAAGAGCAGAGCCCTGGCACCAGGAAGGCCCTCCGAGTGGGCTCGCCGTCCCGATGCAGCCAGCAGCAGCTATGCCAGAAACGAGGCAGGCATCCGCGACAAGGGCAGCTCCAAGGCGAACCACCACAGAAAGGCTGCCTTCGTCTCGGCCACAGCTTCACCAGAACACGAAAACCCCTCCGGGACGTGCCAACCCCATCAGATTCATTTCTGGCAGCCGTAGTGGACAGCAGAGACTTAGAAAGCTCCGGAGCAGGAGCCGAGTGCCGGCATGCCCCATCGCCAACAGAGCCCGATCCCGCCAGACAAAGCACAGTACGCTCCACACCCCCGCTGCAGCACACCCTGCTCCTCACTGCATCGCTGCAGGCCGCCCCCCCTTCCCGCTCCGCACCTCGGCTGCAGGCTCCGCGCACAAGCCGCCCTCCTGCCTCCCGAGCCAGAGAGCACGCTGCCACTAACCTCAGCGGCTCCAGGCGGGATTTAAATTTCCCGCTCCCTCGCGCTGCCATTGGCCAGTTCGAGCCATAGCAACGTCCTGATTGGTCGGTTTGAAACGCAGCTCATCTCGCGATGAAACGGAGAAAATCTCCGCCGTGCTCCCGGAAGCGCGCACGGAACGTCGCGCGTTCGAACACCCGCCCGCCCCTCGGCACTACAACTCCCGGCGTGCAACGCGCCGCCCGCGGGGACAGAGCTGTCGGGGCTAACGCGGCCGCGGCACGCTGGGACTTGTAGTTTCAGCCCGCCTAGGGAACGGGCGGGGGGAGAGCAGGGAGCGATCTGCATCGGGATCACATCGCGTGCTCACGTAGAGCGCCATTTCTGCGCCGTTAACCATCGGGGCACCGAGGGCTTTTCCTGAGATCCGCCCTGCGATCCCAATCGCAGAAGCGCGGTGTGCGGTTGCCATTTAGAGCAATCCAGCAGCAATTAGTAATATCACACAAAACACACTTGTAAATACCAAATACCAAATAATAGGAAAGCACGCTTGCCCTTGGGGCACGCCCAGGACATGGACAGACCTGGGATTGTCCCGGGTTTGGGCTTTTACAGGGGACAGAGTACAAAGGGAAAGCGCCGCGTTGCTGCGGGTATCACCCAACCGTAACAGCGCGGCACACGCGGCTGCCGGCAGCGCCAGCGCCTCAGCGCCAAAGAGCGGGGAGAGGGCGGACGGCTGAGGGCAGCTAACGCGGCACTGCGGGGCGGGGGCACGGCACGGCACGGCACGGCACGGCCGGGAGGGGCGGTCCCGTAGCGCATACACCGGGGCAGAGGTACTCGGCGCAGCGCGAGGGGAACGGGAGCCGAAAGGCGCGACGGCCGCTCACGGGAGAACGCCACGCGCGGAGCAGAGGGGCGGGGCCGCACCACAGCCGAGGGGCGGGAAGCGGCGCTTCGGGAGGGCCGTGAGGGGGAAGTTTAAAGGAGAGGACCTCGGCACGGGCGGCAGCGGATCTCCTCGGGCAGGGACCCGCGCGACGGAACGGCGCTCACGTCCTCGCGCCGCGCTGAGGGAACCAACGGCCGCCGCGCGTGACGGACTCAGGCCCGAGCCCACGCCCGACGGCCTCTCCGACCCGCGCGAGGCTCGGGGGGCGGGGCCTCGGGGAGGCGGTGACGGGGGCGGGGCCTCCCGCTGCCGAGCAGGGAGAGCGCTGAGACGCTCTGTGGGCGGAGCCGGCGCCGCCGGGCGGGGCTCTTACGGCACGCCGCTCGCAGCTTTTGCTGGGTGACCCAGTGGCCTAATGGATAAGGCATCAGCCTCCGGAGCTGGGGATTGTGGGTTCGAGTCCCATCTGGGTCGTGCCGCCGTCGTTTTGTGGCGTGTGGGTACATTTCAGCGCCGGAATCTGCCGCCGGTGTACGCTCGGAGCGATGCGCGCGTCGAGCCCGCGCTCCGCAACACTTTTGTCCGCCGCGCTCGCTGCGGGAAGCGGCCGCTGCCGCGCGCTCCGATCCCCTCAGCCGCCCCCTCTCTCGGCCGCGACGCTCCGCCGGCGCGGACACCGAGCGCGGTGCCGTTACGGCCGCGCCGCCGTTCCGGTGAGCGGCTCCCGAGAGCGGCTCCCGGGCGGCCCCGGGACTTGGACCCAAGTGCCGAGCTGAGGCGGCGCACACACGCGCGGCAGCGTTACCCGGGCCGTGGCTGCGCTGCACGAGGCGCTCTCGGCGCCGGGACGCGGAGTGCGGCCGTTCCCGAGGTCCCAATGGGGCTCCGGTCCCGAAGTCGCCCGTTTCATCGGGAACGGAGGGATATGAACGCGCTTCACGCACCGACCCGCGCCGGGGTTGGCCGGGGGTGAAAAGTTTGCACAGTTCTGCGCGTGAGCAAACGGAGGTTTAGAAATGAAGCGGTGCGTGGGGCCTGCACGGCGGTAACCGCAGCGTCGGGAGCGGCTCTTCAGAGGACGCCTCCATCCGCGCGGGCGGAGCGCTCGGGTACCCCCGGTAACGCGCAGCCTTCGGGCGCGGAGCACGGAGCCGCCGCGCGGTGCGGATCCCGTCCGCCGTCGTGTGCGGCAGCTCCGCACGTCCGGCACAGCTCCCGCTGCCGCACTTACGGAGCCCGCTGTGATCCGTCCGCTATGCGCGGGGGTGCGGGGCGGTGGGTGCGGGCGGGCGGCCGCAGTTTGGTGCGGCTCCAGGGGGCCGTCCGGCGGCCGTTCCCGTTTCCCCTAAGGCTGCCTCTCATTAGCATGAATCGGGGGAAGGGCGTAAAGGGCTCCGCTTCATTTTGAGGCTGGAAATAAATAAATAAATAAATACAAAACTTGACTTCAAAATGACAACCAAAGCGCTCTGGCTCCTCTGCTTTGTCATGAGATCATGGTGCAGCTCGGCGCCCGGTAAGTCGGACACGCGCAGCGGGGCTGGGGCGCATCTGCCTGCGGGATTACGGGAGGTTAAAGACGTTTCCACAGATTCTCACCGGAGCAGCGCACTCTTCAGCAAATCGTGGCACCAATCACGTAAAGGATCAGGAAGGAAACGTTTCAACGCGTTTTGCGGGTTGGGAACGTAAAGTGCGGTATTTGCTTCGCTGGTGTTGGAAGGAGTGAGGAGCACCTGCCCCAAGCAGGGATCCCGCACGCGGGATTTCTCCGTTTCCATGTGGTTGTGCCGTTTTACTCTCCTTCTCTGCACCGATAAATTCTAGATCTAGACGTCATCCCCGTGCCTGGTGCAGGCTGTCGAGAACAAGCGTGTATCTTCTTTCTGCAACTAAAGATCTATTCCGTAAGGAAGAAGTCCTGGAACTGATCATGGTGCGGTTGTATTTAGGTTGCAAGAGGTGGACAGGAACGCGCTGCTGTAGCAGAACCAGGCTCAGCGTCCTGAACAGATGGAGTAGGGAAAAATGAACCATTTCCCGTTACAGCCCATGACTGAGAGGGCACAATAAATGGAGAGAAAAGTGCATTTACAAAAGCCAAATGTAAAACACCTGTTCAGAGCGCACAGCTTCGTATGGGAACAGCTCCGTGACACCCTTGCCTATTACTTTCTTTAGCTTGGACCTCTTCCACCCTTTTCTTCATGGGCATTCTTTTGACTTTACATGCGGCCAGCCCAAATATCAGGGAATCTTTCCCATGACAGCAGCTGGTGAGAGCAGAGGGGGAGAAATGGCAAGGTCAGCAGCTGAGAGGCAGTTATGGAAGATAAACCAGGATGTTGTTCATCTGTGTAAGTCAAATATCTCTTTTCACATAAGGAGTCAGGATCAGCCTCCTACACAGTGCTAACCACAGAGAGCGAACACCCAGACAGCGGCTGTGTGTGGGTGAACTGTAAAACTCTACGCTGGCCAACTAAGGGGAGGGCTCGAGCACAGGGAGAGAGAACTGCAAGGGGCGACTGCTCTCTTCCCAGGCTGAAAGAAAAGTTATTTTGCTTTGTGAGCTCCGAGCAATCAAGGTGAAATATAAACTGAGCTCTAGGTGACAGTCCAGCTCGCACAGTCAGTGCCATTGAGTCTGTCCCTTTGTCACTGGAGTCCCAGACGCTTCCTGTCTTTTTCAGCTCTCGTCCTCTCAACTTAAGAAAAGGCTTGAAATAATTGTCACTCAGCAGCAATAGCCTAGCTACCGGACCAGGCCTTCTTGGACTCCCATACAACTCTGTAGTGCAAAAGTCAGAGATCCAAAACTGCGGATAAAGATCTTTTCAGTAGCGTTCAAAGCCGAAAGCCGCTGAAAAGTCCAGATGACATTGTCAATAAGGCGTCCCATGGATGGGAAAACCAAATAGTTCTGTCGTCACGGTCTTTTAAACGAGCGTCCCAAATGGCAACGTGAATTTTGTTTCCTCAGATGCTCCCTGGAGATTCAGGCTTTTGAGAAAAGGGTTTGTTTATAAGTCGTGTTTTTAATTTACAACAATAATAAAGTAAAAATGCAAATCTCCTGCGTTTTGCTCACAGCTGCGTTCTCTGTACCAGGCCTTCCGTGGCTGAGCACAGAGCAATGAAGAGCTCTGTTTTATCAGTTGAACTGTTTGTGAGTTACGCAGTCATACTGTGGAGGGCCTCATTTATGGAGCAGAGCCTCCAATCTGCCAGGTACTCCCCATTCACGTGGGCACGGAATAATAAACAATTCTGAGTTGCTCTCTCCTTTTTTTCTTTCTCTTTTTTTGTCACGTGTAGGATCCTTGCCCTGTGCTCAGAAAGCCAGCCCCACTCTCAGCAAAGACGTGTATAACTCAGCAGACACTGCACCTGGCCAAGCCAAACTGCCGGCCTGGGACAGCACTAGGGAGAATCCCACCGAACACCGGCTTCTGTCTCCCACCAACCTGCAGCAGCCAATGCCTCCTGAAGTCATCGCCCTCTCTTCAGACAGAAAGAAACGAAACGAACCTTCCACAGAAAACAGCACAGGGCTGAGGAAACACCTCCTGCAGTACGGAGGGACACTGCCTCTGGAACCTGCAACCGAGGGGCCTTCTCCCACCTCCTTTGAGTTGAATCACGCAAACAGAAAGCAGGCAGACAGGCGGCTGGCCGAGGCCGCTAACAGCGTGTCAGCTCATTTCCAGCACGCAGCATCTTCCTATCATAAGATCACGTCCTTGCTGGGGGCTCATCCTTTTCTGCACTCTGGAACAGCAGGGCCGGATGATCCTAACGTGCTGCATCATTTCAACCGACCAGGCAAGATACACCCCTACAAAAGCGCTGAACTGTTGAAAATGATCAGCAAACCCTCCTGGGTCACCAACCGCCAGCCACCCAGCCTGCCCTACCACTTCAGCGCGCTGAAGAAAGGTGAGGGAGCAGATTGCTCTGGCAAAGAACACCATGAGCTTTCCAAAGGTTGGGTGCCATAATGCGAATAAAATATCCCAGTCCCTCAGTCTCTGTGCCTGTTCCAGGTGCTGATATGGAGAAGGCATGTCTGACCGAGTGCAGGAAAGAGAGAGACGAAGTGGAGGCCTATTGCACGAGTGAATTTGGTAAGCTGTCTTCCATGAGCCACACAGACAGAGCCAGGGCCATCTTTGTTCACGTACTCCTTGACTCTTCACTTATGCTTTTAGGGTATTATTTCGCTACACGTATTAAGTAATCATTAAGTACATTAAAGGGAGCCATCACAGCTATTTGTAAGCGTACTGTGACAATAGCACCAAGTCTTCCATTACTCTTTCACTACCTTGGACTAGTGCTTTTTTCCCATTTCCTTTACTTTCCACTCCAGGGCAGAAGGCAGCGCTCGTGTTGCTGACCTACAGAATTGAAGAACAACAGTTTTAAATACTCTGATGTTAAACACTGTAGCTGTGTTACTCAGCCCACACTACTTAGAACAAGTTTGTGATTTGGGGGGGGTAAAGATGCAAATGAAAGTAAATGGTAACCCAAACAGCATGCTCTCTGTATAGAGGATTCTTTATGATGTTCCTTAGGACTCACGTCTTCAGTCCTTGCATCCACGCTGATACATAGCGAAAGCTGTTAGAAAATAACTTGGTGATTTCGTACTGAAGAGCATTTTCTGACTGAAATCTTTCCTTGCACTTATGACACGGAATAGACAGCAACTTTTTCTCACAGTATTTTAAGAGATGAGCAGAATACATGCGTACTGCTAACAGATGTTTCCATTTGCAGAATATAAACACATTACAAGACATCTGTTTTCTCTGAATGGAGGAGTCAGGAAGTGCTTTCTACAAATGTTATATATTTTTATTTGTATACTCTCATGCATTCCTGTCAGACGTAGGCCTTACAGTGACACAACCTTCAGATGTTTCAGCCTTTAACAAATAGCGCTCTCCTCCAACTGTTACACTGAAGAGGGCAGGTATGAAAAAGACAGTCCCAGCAAGACATCAGCCAAGTTCCATCGCTGTGATCATAGAGAGCACTTCTCGGTTCTCTATGTTTACAGTCACAGATTGAACCGAAGTTCTCAGTGACGCAGGTAGAATGCCAGTTAGAGTTCTTGACACCTAACACAGTTGTTGTTTTCCAGTTCTACTACTTGTTAAAACCAGAAACTGAGTAGATAGCATGAAGCTATTGTATGTATTCACGCTACAGCATGAAGGCATGACATTGCCTTCTTGATATGACGAGGGCCTTTCCTTTCAGATCCAAAGTGGTTTATTAGCAGGTTAGCTTCGGAGTACACTGTGGCATTTAACATTTGGAAGTTTTACTTTGTCATGTATGTGCAGTTTTTCAGTATCAAGGTGAGGAATAATTCTAAAACCACCGCTTTATTTTGAACCTTTCTATAAACGTCACTTAGATCTCAGAGCTGTAAAGAACAGTAACGTTAGTAACTCATCAGATGTCATAATTTGAAGTAACCGCTACTTTCAGTCCTGCCAATTACGGCACCAAGTAATTTCTGTGCTGGTATTTACAGTATTTTAAATGTGTCTTCACATTTACCTTGAGTTGCCACTACAATATGTAATCTGACGCTTCTCCTTTCTTGCCCTTAAAACAGCAGTGAATGGAATTGTTTATAACATGGAAAGACTGGGGAATGGAGTCCACTTGATTACACTTTTGGTAAACAGCGATGGACTATACAAGACAAATCGTCTGTATACTACTCCTGATGGCTTCTTCTTCCGAGTTCACATTCTAGTTGTGGATTCTTTTAACTGCAGCAAACCATGTCCAGACTTCAAACTTGGTAAGCAATCCCAGCTAAATCCACTCTGCTGTTCCTCCTGCGTGCAGTGTAATTTTAGTCTGCCCCGGTTTAAAAGGCTCATCCTGGGTTGTGTTATTTTGCAAATAATTGTGCTTAAACTGAGGGGTTCTCTTTCTACCCCACTTCTGCATCTTGGTAAGAGACCCACATGTGTGAAGGAATCAGGCAGCACTACAGTCCTTCAACGTTATCCAGTTCTGAGATGACTGCAAGGGTTTCCCAGCATTGCTCAAAGAAAATTAAGCAGGAGTGTAAGCTCTTTGTAAATAGTCTAGTTTTCTTTCTAAATGCAAGTTTATCAAATACCAGTATTTCCCCACAAAACCTTCTAGTTGCAGTACAACAGAATAAATAATTCACGTGCAAGAACAACCCTCAAGTCCTAGGATGTATTTTGCTACGATCTATATTCTTGTCTATTCATACATCTATAGTCCTTAAAGTTTTGAGTGCAGTGAATGAATCAATGTTTTCTTCATAACACAGAAATCTCATTTACCTTGCAGGCAGCAGATACATTGTGATGGGTCAGATCTACCACAAGAGAAGACAGATCCCTGCAAACCTCGTGCAGTTCCTGCGTGGGCACCTGAGGCCAGGGGACGGCTTGCTTGCAAGCAGCAGCAGCTACGTGAAGAGATTCAACAGGAAAAGGAACCGCAAAGTGCAAGGGGCTCGCGCTAAATGTAGATAAGGCTTCAGTAAGCTCCTCCTGTAATGCAGGCAGCAGTAGAATTCACGTCCCAGAATAAACATGATGATTTAGCAACAGGGAGAGGCAGTTCTACTGATGGCTGAAATTGGTTGTGAGAGCACTTGCTTTTGTGCTGTAGCAAACACTAGCTGAATGTTCTGACTAGCTACTTATATCTTGTGAAACATAGCACAGAAGTCTGTCTACAGTAACCGGTCATAAACGTGCTTTAGCTGTTTTCAGAGCCATAGGCTATTGCCTCCTCTGCTATAACGTACCACTAATAATATGCAGTGATTGTAAAGTAAAATTCGGAAGTCATGGTTCTTAGTACACAAGAAGTAACCATACTTCCAAGCCCTTCACCTCAAACCTTAGAGGATGTCAAATCCATAGAGGATGTCAGTTGTGTTTTCGCTCAACTCTACGTATTATACGCATTCGATGCAAAAGAAACCAACACAACTAAGCATCTTTCATATTATTTTGGTTTCCTCAAATACACTTCTTTAAACGTAATTGCATTTTCATGTAAAGCTTATAGAATAGTGTATTCTTGTACTTGAATAATTAATAGCTAACTGAAAGCAAATCAAGTAACTACACAACACAAATGCCCAATTAAGCTTACAAATGATGGCAGAAGTTTCATGCCAAGGAATGCAAAATGAGTGTGCAATTGCAAGCACATTTTGTATGCCTGGCTACACTGTCAGTTCCTTAAAAGTTCAGCTCTAGAACTGTGTACTGAACGTTATCTTCCCATGAGAATTATCAAATTTGCATTTGCACATCAGAAGAGTTATCCCGAATCAAAGATACAACCTTTCAGGACCATTAAGTGGTGGAGATTTAGGAATTTAATTATGTAAACATTCTGCAAAGGGGATCTCTTAATATTTACTACTCCAAGAGTCAGTGTTCACAAATTCTAAGTCTTTGCAATAAATTGATAAAGTGTTCACAGGGGTCTGGGTTCACTGTCTTCCTGATTTCAAAAGATCAAAAAAGAATATGTAAATAGTATTAAATGAGAGCATCTCCTTGTTGGAAGGATCACATAGTGATTTTAAGATACAGCTCAAATCTGTCTACTTCATATAGCGGAGCAGAAAAGTAACTACTAGTATTGTTAGTAAGGCAAAGTACTCTTGCAAAAGCAGTAGCTCTGACAGTACTTGCAAATATCCCCACATATAAGGCCTAGCTTTTGAGCCAGCAGAATCTTAACAGCACCAAGAAGTTAGAACTATTTTTCCTCTTTTTAGCAATTCTACCTCAGGTAAGTCTGCAGCCTGGTTTAGGGTCACTGAGATGCTACGGAGCAGTGGATGTGGGATAAGTCGCACTGTATGAGATGCTTCTTGATCTGGAATAGGAGACAGAACACTGACAGTGAACATCATACATTTTAGCACCTAGCAGACTGTTACTGTAGGACATAACTTACCAGTAGATTGTGTTCATCTAAAATATACTGCACCATCTTTACTTTGGTTGTGTGAAAGAGCTCATATAGAGCATAGCGTACATAGGTGGAATTCTCCCAAGACTTAAAATTAAGAGGGCTCTTGATTTGGCAAAATGATTCTTCTGGTAATGATTCAAAGCACCGGACTGGACTGGGTGGGGCAGGGGAAGGAAGGAGGAAGGGTTACATGTGCATCTCAAGTTTCTTTGTTTCTATTTTCAAATGCAGTCCAGGGACTAAGGAGCAAGTCCCAGCATCAACCATCTGCCCAGAATAGCAACTACCCACCCATCCCCACCTCCAAGACATTATCGTAATCTAAAGCGGGCAAAGCATGGGTGCAAAAATACAACCAAAATGAGATATGGCCATAGATGTTATCTCAGAAGAGACAGCAGTATACCAGTGCTAATGACATCCAAATCCAAAAGGCCAGCAACTGACACAGCCTCCACTGCTACCTCAGGTACAAGCATTGCTCTAGAAGCAAGCCTGAAGAGCAGTGTATTCTGTTTTCCCTTTTCGCATTACAAGGTCATCTTCTCTTCCCTTTCCTTCTTGGAAGGTATTCCTTAAAATATTAACAGCCAAGCGACAAACCTCTGCATTTCACAGCCCAACTGAAATACAGCTGGAGTGGGAGCATAACTACTGTTTCCTCTTTTCACCATATCACATGTTACAGTATCGAAGAAAAACATTCTGAATCATGTGGAATTCCAAAACGTAGCACTTACCATTAAAAAACCTACAGCATTAACCACACCGAAGATAGTGCTTAGATGCAATAGTTGCCATACTAAGTTACATATCTCACAGAAAATGGCTTGGTTTCCCCCCAGAACAAACATGAAAGTTCTGCAGTCAATACACAGAAAGAAAGCCAGGTGTAGAGCAATACTGTCTTCCTGTCCTCCCAGGAGTTCATTCATGGCTTTCGGGTAAGCTCAACTTTTTACACCAACTTCAAATCCACATTAACTGTTTCGCGAACTAAATTTAGGAATTAAATCATAGGAAATTGACTGAAAGTTGTCTGAGAAACAAAACTCAAGCTAGAATGGCTCCCATTATCAAAAGCTATGTTACAATACATGACTGTTTTGAAACAAGTTATTATTTATAGAAACATTAAAATGAAGACGACGGAAGAGACCACAGATCTCAGGAACTTACCATGCTTTTAGGAAGGTGGGAATTAATTACTTTTACAAGACTGCTTTTATTCAGATACACCATTTAACTATAAACATCACCTCTAATAAATCAAGAAAAATGCCTCAACATACTCATTGGCAACTGAAAAACTCAAGAAGGCTTTCAGCAAGATAAAGTCATATGCATGGATTATTTCCCTGGTAAAACTGATTCACTAGCGATTAGATGTAATGTGGAAAAGCCAAGACCTACATACCATAACATTACCAATTGTTTCATTAGAAACACCACCAAATCAATGTCAAGCACGTTATTTTATTTGTCTGGGATGATGTGTCCTGTCAGGTACAAAAAAGTACTCTTCATTTTGCCACAATTTTTTAAAAACATAGCAATCTATTGCCTACAGGTAGGAAAGTGTTAAATGCCATATGTACTTAGAGATGGACAAATAGTACAGACATATTACGAAGATTTGATGAAACGCAAGGTATGTTAGAACACTTTCAGAAGCTGAGGTTTTTTCCTTTCTGCATTAAAAACACAATGCATACAATATGCAGCATTTTTTCTTAAATGTCAAGGACAACATAACCTAAATGCAACTACTCTTCTTTAACTCCAAGAAGTGTAAATGGATAACTGTTTTCACACCGAGCAATTATTTTCAGTTTTCACATATAGGTTGAACGACAATATTCGCATGTACAAAAACCACGGGTTTTATTAGATAAAATTACTCCAGAAGTACCTGTACACCTGAGCCTGTAAGTATAAGAAAGTGTGGTCAGTAGCAACATCTGTAAGAAAAAACAACAAAGAAGGTTCTTGCATAGCAAGGTGCGAGGTTAAACCCAGAAGGAGCTTATTCATACACAGGGAAATCCCAGCTCACTGAACAGAAGTTAACTGTGAATTAGTGCAAAAGCTTATTCACATGGTTGGAGAGCTGCATATAAATCATGGCTCAGTAACTGTAGATATAGGTAATACGAGACAGTCATTTATGCAGTATGAAAGTGAGAAAGAAAAAGAAACATCTGCAAATTGCATCTTCTTTTGACTTCAACTTATCCTTCTTACCAGCAGCTCCTTATACAGGAAACAATGAAGCCATCAGGACGCCTCTCATAGATATTCTTACACTTGGTACTCCACATTTTTAGGGTACTTGGCAAAATATCACTTAATTCAGCAGTAGGCAGTGACATTTCACAAAATACTTCCTACCATCTTATCCGTTACAGTAATTTTGGCACCACTGAAGAAATGTTATAAAGGAATAACAGCTGCTTAAGAAAGAGAAGTTATTGTAAATGCTACCTTTGGAGCCAAGTCAAGTCAGATCTCCTTTTCCACTTCCCTCCCCAATGACTCGAAATACCTATATGCTTTTCAACAGATCCCCAAAGCATTACAAACATATTAGCGCACACTCAAAGACACCTACATGTGTGGGGAGAACAATGATCTCCATTTATTTTGTTTCATATACATCCATATTTTGAATTTTAATACAAAAGAAAAAAATTAGAATCTGACAAAT
>JANHGO010002313.1:0-30500 GCA_024606505.1 Aquila spilogaster
TTGCCCAGAGAAGTTGTGGATGCCCCATCCCTGGCAGTGTTCAAGGCCAGGTTGGATGGGGCTTTGAGCAACCTGATGTAGTGAAATATGTCCCTTCCCATGGCAGGAGGGGTAGACTAGATGATCTTTAAGGTCCTTTCTAACCCAAACCATTCTATGATTACACCCAAGGCTCCACTGTGCGATTAGTTAAATGTCTTCTGCATTGACCGAAGGTGGAGGAGTGGCAGCTGGGCAGTTAGGAATCCTGTTCTTGGGAGCTGTGCTCTTTTAGAGGAAAATCTTTCAGAGACATTGCATCCTGGTGAGATATCTACCTTTAGGGATTGTCTCATGGATTATTCAGTTTAGTTACACAGAAATAATGCTTGAGTTGGGATAATGCAAGCAATGGTGACACAGTGCCCTTTTGGAGTAGTTTGACATGACAGGAGAACAGACAGCTGTTTAATTTCTAATTGAGGTGTACCGCAATAGCTAAAACTTCTCAGTCCGTTCAGCGAAGGTTAAGCCCTGATGATCAGTTCATGTGTTTTGTTTGTGAAGAAGGGAACATCTGAAAACAGTTCAAATTATGTTTAATATTGATGGTGAAGGAAAACTATGCCAACACCAAACACGACCTAAAATTCAACCAATTTAAAAAATGAAGCTATCATTTCTTCATGTGATTTTTCATTCCTGTCTTCAGCAGAGAATGTAGGGGAGGTAGAAGGTGGCAGGTTTTAGCTGACACATTGGCATCATCTAATAGGCTCAATTGCAGTGAGAGAAAAGTCAAGCTGACCGGGAACCTCTGTATTACTCTTGCATCAGTAAATGTACGCAGATGTGCAAGTGGGAGGTTACAGCTCTTCTGTTAGCAAAGCTCCAACAGTCGAGTTTGCACCTCACAATTCGGGCACTAAACTAGTTTCCAGAAGTAGTGGGATTTCAACTTAGAATAACGAGCATGTGAAAGGGACAAGTCACTAGGCTTTTACATAATTGAATAGATCAACTTCACTTGTAGAGCACTTCTACTGGGGCAGTGTGTCTAGTAGAGGTGCACCAGAAGAGTCCTGTGTGAGGTTAGAAAAGGGTTTGTGAGACTGCTAAGGACGCGTTTGGTTTTGTTCTCTTTAACTCAAGTATTGTGTGGATGGTTTAGTCAGCTGGAGAAGATGAATCTAAAGGGGCCACTTACGTCAGTAAGACCAGGTATCTCAGGAACAGAGGGTTCATGTGAAAAACTGATATTTACTGTGGATCTTATCCTGAAAACAAAGAGATATAAAGGCAACTTTTCCTGCAAATCTTGAAGTCCCAGCATTTTAGTCTAATATAATGGATCAGATTAGCAAATATGGCTGCTCATACATTAACTAAAATAAGCGGGTGTGAAGGATGACAAATTGGATTAAAATGCAGACATTTTAAAGTGTAACTGATAACCTTATTGGTACACATGCCCTTGCACTTCATGCAGCTAACAGGAGAAGCCCAATTGTCATTCAGAGTGGAAATTTGCACCAGGAGAGAAAGGCTGGTGGCTGGTTTAGGGGTTTTTTTTTAAAGGAATACACCAGAAGGGTGCGTGTCTACCAAGTGCCTATCTGTTTCTAGTGGATTTCATAGAAACGCAGTGTGCTACATCAAAGACAACTGGAGGGGTGGCTGGGAAGGATTGTCTCCCTGGTAATGCTGGCTTTTTATGACATTTAGCTACAGCAGAAAACAGATCACAGACCAGGGAGGAAACAGCCTAATGAGAGTATTCAGAGGTGTTGAAATAAAGATAATACTGTCTAGCTGGTGACATAAAAGACAACTTTGTGTCTAGAATGGTAATGAGGATTCTCCTACCTTTTAGGCTCCTGACAGACTTTGAAGTAAAGAGGGGAGGAAATACAGAGGAAAGGGAAGAGTAAGTGGTGGCCAGAAGACAGGGTTGGAGAGATCATAAAATGCTGGAAATGCACCCATTCTGTGCCTTGCCGTATATTGTAAAAAATAAATAAATGGTAAAGTCCTGGTTTTTCCACCTGCAAACTGGCTGATAGTTAACCCCAAATGAGTGTAGTCTAAATAAAGATCTTAAATAGGCTACGGAAAAGCTTTTTATCAACACCCCTGGCAGACCTTTCCCAGCACTCTTGCAGTGGATCTGTGAACACCATCGCACACACTGTGATGTTTGTAGCTGTCTGCAGGCACTTCCACACTGGTTCCCAGTGCCTGCTGAGTATTCTGCCAGCAGCAGGGCAGGTTTTGTCCTCCCGTGAGATCCTGCCCATCTGACCTCTGCTGTCTTGAAGCTCCTGGATGACTTAGCTTACCGTCTTGCAGTGCTTCACTTGCAGCCTTCTGCGTCTCTCCCTTGCAGGCATCTTTCGAACATGCCTTTCTGTATGGTAAATTTTGTAAAAGCTGTGGTTCATTCATAGCACACGATTGCTTGGAAGCTGTGGTAAATCCCCTCTTTTGGTTAGCAGAATGAAACCTGATAGCTTGACCTAGAAATTTAAAAAAAAAAAAAAAAAGACGCAGAAGGAAAGGCAGAGTTAATGGATTAACTCCACGGAGTAGCTGAGATAAAGGCTCTGCGTTTCATTCTGCTGCTGTTTCAACAAAGACAGGGTTTTCTTTAAGTGTCTGATTTAACCCACGTGGATGGATCTCTGCTAGTTGGTGACCCAGGAGAGCAAAGAACTTTCATCTATACCAAAGGAGTGCACAGGTCCTTTTTCTTCCCTTACAAACACATTTAAAAAATACAATTCTGTTTTATTTAGTCAGAATAATGAAATGCAGAAGGTGAGAGGTTAAGAAGAAAGAGGTAAACAACAGAGGGAAAATGTTTTCTGGTTAGCCTAATGGAGAACATGCTTAGAAAAGATGGTGCACATGGCAGGAGCCGCAAGGGGAGATGCCTCTGCACAATAGAAAAAACTGATGCCAAATGAGCAGAAGGAGCAATTCAATGACCAAATCTTTCAGATATCCTTTTAAAATAAAATGTACAATTATTATTTGTATTCTGAAAGTACTTGAGGCTTCTGTGTATTTTGTGGGAGGCTTGTGGTTGGGTCAGTAGTGGTCTAATCTCCATATTATTTTGAAGGATTTAAAAAAAAAAATAATAATAAATCAGTATTTATTTACTGCCTTGCAGGTGGCAAAGGTCTGCAAATTTCCTCCAGACAAGCCTGCTTCCTATTAGGAAGATGCTGATCATTGACATTTAACATCTGTGTCCAATAGAGAGCACATAGTTCTCTGAGGGAACTTAGATTTGGGAAGGAGGCAGGGACCTAAAATTGTTTGTGCTCCACTGAGACATTCATATTTACTGATGTCTGAGAGATGCTTAAAGGGCTTGCCTGATAAATTATTCTACTGTCTTGCTTTACTCTGCGGCTGAACATTGGAAAGATAGCATTTTGCCGTTAAATGAAAAATACAGGGACAAGAAGATGTCTGTCTCCCTGGTCTGCCTGTGTGATGGCTTTGCTGGCACCATCCATCTTGCAAAGCAGTACACTTGTTTGTGACCTAAGAGATAAACCATGTGTCACAGAGTGTACCCTGTTCCTGTCCAGCTGTAAAATGGTCATTAAAAGAGCTCTGACCTTTCAGTTTCTTTGTTTATGTAGTTTCTGGTGTGATCTAACAACAGTAAAGTAACAGATATGGAGTTGGTAGTTCCCCAAATAATTTTCTTCCCTTCACTGAGAAAACCCACCAAGAAGCTCACAACACAGTTTGTAATCGACTTTACATACAATGCTGTATTTCTTAAAAATTCAGCGGTTTCTCTTTGCTTGTGTTTTGACACATTCAGATCCATGAGATACAGTTATTTTTCATTAATCTTTTTTTTCTTTTACTTCCAGAATTTTAAAACTGTAATTTGATTCTTTTGTAACTTATAAACTTGGAAAATATTTTTTTTCTTTTGAGAACTGTTTTATTCTACCTGTATAATTTTAATCTTTTCAAGTCAAAGGGCAGTTCAGGTACCTGCTCTTTCTTTGCATTTAGACAGTGTTTGAGGTGCAGATCTGCCGTTTATCAGAGAACTGAGATGTGACACCCCAGGTGCTTGGCCCTGCAAGTAATACTGATTACCTAGACACTCAGATGTTTTAACTGCCTTGCCTCCCTTAGCAAGCATTTCAGTGAGGGTGTCCAGGATCATCTTCCACTTATGGTTTCTCTTCTGAATCAGGGTGGGGAGTCTGGCTGTCATCCTGGAGTGAGTGTCCTTACATTTGTCAATGACCAATTAACAGAAGGTTTTTAAATTTCAATAATCTTCTATTTGCAGAAATGCACGTTAGGTAGAGAGCTACACTATCATCCAGAACAACTGCTCTACACAGCTAAATAGATTGCCCAGTAAGGGACAATCATAGGCGGAATCCGAACGGGAGAAGTGCCACCTGAAACAGGGAGCAAGCAAGTCGTACATTCAAAAATGGAGGTTTTAGCCTGACACACGTACGGAGATGATCTTCAGTAGTGCGGATGATTCTTTATCTGTACGTTGGCAGATTTTCCAAATCATGACATAGCTTAAGCTGGGACTTTTTCTTGTGCCACGACATGTTGCCCTACACTTGTCAAGCAGAATATAAAATCTCAGAACATTAGAGTACAGACATGGAAAAATTAAATAATACATTTATAATCTTATCCCATGTCATAATACCCAGTGTCTGTATTGCACGCTTTGAGACAGACTGATGACTGAAGAATAAATTTTGCACTTCAGTTGGCTGATAATGCACGCTTCTTGATCCTGAAGTAAGAGTGAAGGCTTGAGGCAAAAGATGTCAGTTTTGTAATAGTAGTTAAAATATATGTACACCTAAAAGAATTGCAGTTACACATTCGAGACCTTCACTTGTGGTCTGTGGACAGGACAGAGTCTTACCATGAAAAGAAATGCGATTCAGGAATGTGAGACCCAAGACATGGGTGAGAATGAAATCTATTCGTAGCCTTTGCACCCAAATTCTGAGGTTGCCATAATAATGAGATGATACAATTGCAAATCTTAAATATACTAAAAAAATAAGAATGCATATCATTTATGGTTTTGTTCTTAATGATTGCACACTCAAGCTGGTTTTTTTTATTTATACTCCAGATGAGATTCTCCTCTCATCACATAACTCTGGGAGCTTAAGCTTGATACATAATGCTAATATTGCAAGCTTTGTGACAAAATCCAAAATATTGGCAATGTTATGGGTAGAAGATTACGTTGCTTCAGATTATAAACATAATGAATTTGCAAGACCTGTGGTGGCTTTCAAGTAATCTTTTGTTGTTCTGGTTTTTTGAAGGAGGTGTATGAAAATGAACTGAGAGCAAACAGCATGTAGAATGGCACAGGAGGGAGTTTTTCATCACTGTTGTATTTATCATTTAGCACAACCCTGAGCTCTGTCAGACTTAAATGGCAAGCTCATTGTTAATTTCAAAGTTCAAAGTGTTCTTTAATCTTTCCCTTATTTTGCTCACTCATAAATAGCATTATGGTTTTTCAGTGCCTCCTTCCCAGGTTCTCACCAGTATTATCAGGTTGTCCTTGATAGGTGGGAAAATCCGTCTTGCTAAAGGAGCCGTGATTCAAGAGGTCAGAGCATTGTCTGTCTCTGGAAACAAGGCCCATAAAATACTGCTTAACAAAGGGGTCTATTTGCAATGTGGAGCCTCAACATATATCTGGTAAGTGCCTGGACGTCAGAGCTGAAGAAAGAAATGAAAATAAAGAAAATAAATACCCAGCAGTAATAAACACTTGCCAATACACTGAGGAGAAGAAAGAAATCCATAAAAGGAGCCACTTTTTCTTTTTATTAAGGAGTTTTCTTAACAAGGATTATTTCTTTCTTTTTGAAATGTGCTCATGGTGTTTTCACTTCGTAGCTAAATGGAAAGAGGAATATTTTGTGAGAGGCTCTTGCATTCATCCCTCCTTCCCCTACAGCTTTCATGCTAATAAGCTGCACAGATCCCAGAAGCAGTTTTCTGTGTGGCTGTGGCAGGTCTGTTAGTAGATTAAATGGTCAAGGCGGATTTATAAAGGGATTTAGTATGTTTGGAGCTTGTGAGAGATTTTGAGTTTAAAACCCACTAAGGTTGATTATTCCCAGAAGAGATAAAGGTTTGGCAAAAATGAGGGAAATTTCCCTTTCTAAACCACCTGTCTTGATCCCTCAAAATCTAATATAGGTGAAAGAGAAAGGTAATAATGACCTTTTCAATCCTGAAAATGCAATCAGGTTGGCTAGCTTTGGTGATAATTCAGCAATTCTGTCTAGGAAGTGGGTCCAGAGCCCTGACTCCACGTAGACCTATGAATGTTTGGCTGGATTCCAGTCTAAATTGTATTCAGATTGGTAAACTAGAAATGAAAATTTCCATTGCTAATATGCTGAGCTGACCAGCTCCCTTTATTATATTATTTAACGGTGTGATGCCCTATTGACCAAGTCCATGTCAAACTTGAATGAATGCTTACAAAAGATGTTACGTCACCCCCTTCTTAGAAGTCACTGGAGGTTCGTGATGCCTGTCCGTCTTTCAACCGATATTCTTACTCTTCCACACAGAGGTTCACAAGTGTATCATCTCTTTGTCATTGTACTAAAAAAATCTTGAAGTAGTTTTAATGATTTTCTGCTTCATGTTGTCTATATTAGGCAGGCATTTTCCAAATGGTGACCATAGGACTGAAACTCTGTTGTCTTTTTCATGGGATCAGTATAGGTTACTATTATTGGAGCTATTTTGCAGATGCATTTTTTGTGAACTTTGGTTTATTTTTTGTTAATACACAATACCGAAAGGCAAAGGTAGCTTCTCAGCAATAGATAATTCTCCTAACTTTTAAGGGCACAGGGGAGATAATACTGAGTACAGTCATTGTGCCACTCTGGCTGATGCCATACTTTCAGCAGTGGTGGTTCCGTTTCCTGCTACCCATCACCGTGCCTCCTGAAGGCAGGAGAACCAAATAAACACATGTATTTTGGACGTGTATTCTGGAATGTCAGCCTCAGAAGACCAGTGATCAAATAACTGTTTTAATTCAGTACTAGGAATGCTTATTGATTCTCATCAAAGGTTGTCTATTCTGCCTTTATATGAGCAGCCACAATCAGCAGCATAAAAGCTTGTTTAAAAAAGACAACGATAGAAAAGTGAGATTCCCCTGATGATGCATCTGTAGGAGGGTCACATGTACTGGAAGGCACAGGGGGGCTGAAGAGATCTTCTCAACCTTCTGAACGATGCCACGGCATTAATTTAGTCTGTCGTTATGTATGATGTACCAGTCTATGCAAGCAGCTGCAGGTAGAGTCACTGCTGAAAATAGTTGCTGATAAAACACTCATCATTTTTTCATGTGTCAATTATATTTACGAATGGCCTTAATTTCCCTTGTCCATGTGACCTGGCCCATATTCCAAGGTCTCACTCAGCACATAGGGCCATTTAAGGCTACTTTCCTCGGTGCCTTTGTGTTTTAGGGGTCGCAGGAGATGGAAGAGCTGTTCTAGCCATTTATCTTTCTACCATGTCAGCAGCTGTTCAACTCTCACTCGTATCCCGGCTCCCTCCCCATTTTGTGCTGCCCACCTGCATGGGGCAGTGCAGGGGGAATCCAGTGGGAACCAAGCGGAAAGGGGGCAAGCAAACAGGTTCCGGCAGGAAACTGCAGAAGAAGGTGTGGTACTTTTGATGGAGCAAACCGACACTTTCCACAAAAGAACTGCTAAATTAGGTGGACTTTTTTAAAGTGGTTGACAGGTAAAGTGCCTGTGGGGCCATGCAGAGTTCTCAGGAATACTGTTTGGACTCTGCAGAAGGTTGGACGTGGGACTGTTAGACTGGTTTGTTGCTTTTAGGCTGCCTTTGTTGATAAGGCGTATGTATTTTTTTCCTAATCTTGAGATTCTACAGAAGATCATTCATCTCATTTATGTATATAGCTGGCTTCTACTTTGATTAATTGTACTTTGAGGAGGGGGCTGAACTGTTACCCTCCAGAGGTCCCTTCCAGCCTGAAGGATTCTCTGGTTCTGTGGTTCCATGTTGCAGGCTGCCAGTTCAGCTCCAGCCTTGCCTCTCTGCAGTCAGCAACTTTGCCGGCAGCGTTAACTTGCTTGTGCTATCTGGGGGCACCAGCTGGAGTCATTTGGAAATGCTGTCTTTATGAAATAAGTCACGAGGTGTTTTGTTTCTTAGCATGAATTTAGTTTTCAGGGCAGTGGCTATTTCTAAAATGATGTCCATTTGTCTTTCATGCAAAAGTTTTTCACCTGAGACTTCATATGTTTTACGATGATTATTTCTGGGTTTGGAAGTTACAGTCATAACAGTTCTTCAGGCCAACGCTAGCTTTGCTCTAGCATAAATTTTGTGGTGCTTTTTGTTTGTTTGTTTTGAAAGAAAAATTCTGAAATTCTCGGGCTTCCATGTTGTGATGAAATATAATTGTTCGCAAAAGCACGGATTATAATGTGGAAAAGAAGCCAACTCCTGAGAATGCTTTTGGTTGAAAGCAAATTCATACTACTGCGTGTAATCTTGTCTCAATTTACATAAGGTCGCTGTTCTATCAGTAGATGCTGCAGTACCTTGTCACAAACTGAGGAGATGATATAGTTTATATGAAATAGAGCAGGTTTTATTTGTTGTTGTTGCTGGGTTTGGGGCTTTTGCATTTTTGTTCGTGGCTTTGTTTGTTTTAAGTAAGCACATCATACAGACGGCAAACTGGGTTTACAGTGTTTTCTTATTAAGGACAGCTATACTGCCGTCTGTTCTCGGCTTTTATGTTAAATACACTGACGACTGTGAAGCAGATTCCCTGTTTTCAGGAGGTGAAGCTCAGCTGTGGGCTGTACTAAAACCATGCTGGTTAGGTCTACCATGTAGGTATGTAGATTATATGTATACAGTTGTGTATGCGCATAGCTGTTTGTAACCAGAACAGATCTCATACAGGGAAAGATTTGCTGATGGAACTGCTTTCAGAAGGAGCCCAAAGAATTTCTGCTTTCTGTGATAAAGCAATTCATAAACTTCACTCAGTATTTTAGCTGTGATTTCACTCTGGTAAGATAATGTCTCCAGTCAGCTTTGCCTCTGACAGAAGCCATTTCTGCCCCAAACATTCGTTCCCTCGCTTATCTCTTTTGTCACCGTAAACATTTGTGCAGCTTTATGGTAAATCAGACTGGGGAGCTGACATGGGTTTTTTGGCTGGGGCAGCCCAAGGGTGATAAGAAGAGGCTGGGGTAGGAAGGGTAGGGCTGCTTTCAGCAGCAATGTCAGCTTATGGCAGCTTTACCCGTTAGTGATAGTGCAGCCGGAGGCTCTGGGAATTTTCAGAGAGGAAGCATCAATCATTTCCTGAAACCCAGTTTTGCAAACCAGAGTAGACTCGATGTGGTATGTGTTGGATAAGAAAACTTAGCCAAATCCAAGGAACCAGTTTCCACTTGGTAATACCCTAGGTGGATTAAGTGCATGTTTGACCTTTTAAATTGTCCTGTGCATGTTTGCCTTCGATGTGTGTGTGCGCCTGCTTCAACGCCAAGAGATTATAAACTTATCTTGTTTCAGGCTCCTTAGTTCTGCTCTGAATCATGTCATCCATGGGCATGACACAGCTGTAATTCAGTCGGGGGGTGAAGAATATCGAGCCGTTTGCCTAGGGAAAGTCTCCCGATTCACTAGTCAGCTGTCAGGTAACCAGTCTGGGAGGAACTGAGGAACCGTGTCCTGGCAATTGCTTGTTATGAGGATAATGATTATGTTCAAGAGGATAAAATATACATAAAATGACAGAGAGAGAACTCTTTCCGCTTTACTTGTAAAGATGTTGGATTGCAGCTGGAAGTAAGTGATAAGGAACATAGCAGAGCTGGAAATGAGCAGTTACCATCTTGCTTTCTTTCAAGTGTGTCGTGCCCTCTTGGGACATCAGGGAGCTTTCTGGTTTGTAAAGGCCAGTAAATGGCTGATTAGTGAACAGAAAGGAGCTGTAAATCCTTCCAAAAACATACTTTGCATTTTTATTAAGTAAAAAGTCCCCTTGAATGATGTATGATCAAATGTTTTTTATTTCCTATCAACTAAGTTAATTGATACGACTCGCTGTACAGAAAAGCTTCTCTCCTGCATTTCATTGCTTCATCTTAGTCTGTATTCGCTAGAAAACAGATCCTTCTTACAGACTGGCACTGACCTTCAGGGCTAATAAATGAGATAAGTTTTTAAGCAGAAGTGTGTCATTTCATTGTCCTCTGCCCCTTTTCTGCAGCAAATCTAGGTGCCCTCTAATGGTGCCCACCAATATAGCACAGAACATTTGCTTGTTTGGTGCTTTTGAACTGAGGAAAGCCTTAGAAAGCCAGATTAACTTCATTCAGTGTGAGCTGTCAATAAAGCCATGAGCATGGTCACCAAAATAGTGAGTATAGCAGAAGTAGGTAGCAGCCATCGATGACCACCAGTGCCTTCACGACAGCTTTTCATGCTATCAACTTAGTTTGAGGTAAGGAAGTAAACTGGAGTGGACTTTCAGTGCTACCAGGGGAACCTGAAGCAAAATCCATGGAGAAGTGGTCCTGACTGACTCCTGGAGTGTGCTGTCCTGCCCTTACTCTTCACTGTGAATGGTTTTGGAAACCTTTGCCATTTTCAAGGGAAATAATGTAACCAGCGAGAGAGCAGTCAGTCTGGATCTGGGTTTTTCTTATATGGTTGCTTTAACAAAATATATATCTTCATTAATAAAATTACAAATGTAATTAATTTTATTGAATGCCTTTAATTGGAATGAAGATAGTCCTGTGGAGAAAATACATGGAACTAATGAACCTGGGGTTTTTTAAGCATCTGGAATTGAGGTAATGTTTAGTTTCAGTGCACAGAACAAAAATAATTTCAGTTCAATTAATTCTCTGTTTTCTAGGCTGTACCTTTAAAATTCTTAGCAGCTGTTAAAAGAGAAAAAGACTTCTTTGCCTTATCTTTCCTTTTGCTTTCTTTGCTTTAGCTGAATTTGGGAGGGTGAGGGTTGCTCCAGTGGCAAGTGATTAGCTTGTCCCTGCGCTTTTTTTTTATCATTACTTGACTGTCATTTTCAATCCTCTTCCCTTATTCTTTTCTATGTAACATCTCATATGCGTTTCTTCTATCATCTGGGCATCCTCTGCCTCTCTTCTTTTTTACTTACCAATTCTTTTGCTTTTCTTTCAGGTATGCTTATTATTACCCTGTGCTGACTGGAGTCATAAGTATGCATATTGCTTAGTTTTCCATGGCTTAGAGACACTTGGCTAGCACCTTATTAAATAGTCTGAGCGTATTCCTTGCAGATGGACTACATGCTAACTTTTAGAAAGGTCTCTGTGCTCAACTGGTACAGTCATCATCAACAGACTGAAGGAATCTGCTTTGTAACATGTCAGCATGTCCTTACTTTGCTTTGTGTTAACTGACTAGTTTTATCTCCTTTCTGTGGATTTGCTGACTGACATGCTACAAAATGTCTCTCCTGTCTCTAATTCTTTTTCTTTTCCTATCTGGGTATGTTGGGATACAGAAGAGATTCGGTGTGCGATAGGGTTATGTTAGTGCTTGGATGTTATGTTAGTGCTTTACCTGTGTAAAACTGAGCTGTTCTTTAAACTGAATCACTGCACTCAAATGTTTTTTGCTGTGCCACAAAGCTGTGTATCTGGTCCTGCTTTTTTTTTTTTTTTTTTTCAATCCATGGCACAATGGGTAGGATAGCGTATTTTTTTTACTTTCTCGAGACAGAAGTATGTGCAACCAACTCGCTGAGACAAGATGCTAGGTCTTACCTTGCTTTGAAGCAATTCTGATCTTCAGTTTCAGTTCAGTATACACAACATTACCTTAAGTTTTAGTGTACTGAAAAGCAACAGGGCTGTAAATCTAATAACAAACACTGTTCTGTTCTCCCACCAACTGTGCTTTTCCCCAAAAGAAAGGAGAAGAGAATGGAGGCAAGGGAAGGGAAGCCATAGATCTTTCCAGCAATAAAGTTATATTGTTTGTCTTGGTTTTAATACTCTGTTAAGGAAAGGATCTGATGATACTGGTGGTTTTGGAGATTTTAATCTGGTAGTCCCTAGGACAGATGAATCTTCACTTGCATTTTTTGGCAGCATGCTTCAGATGTTACCCAGTGAGAAAGAAGTAGCTGGGACTTTGGATTGCCTGTTGAGACAGCCGGGAAAAGTGTGGTTGCAAATCCATGGTGGTTTGTTTGTGTTCTTTCTTTCTCTCTGCATGAAAATAAAAGTTATTTCCCGTTGGTTTTCATCAATATAAACCCAGAGGAACTAACCTAAAACTTTGTTTCTTCCTTCCCTCCTTTTTTTTTTGTACTTTGTTCTCATATGCCGCAGCCTACCTCCAGAAGGTACTGGCTGTACCTCCAAAATGACACTTATAGTGCACAATGCCTACAACTAGGATTGAGAGAAGGAAAACAGGATTTGCAAAATAAAGCCCAACACTGGCAACATCAGCAGATTGATGGTCTGCCCTGCTCCTCCCGTTCCTACTTCTTCTAACCCAACATTGTGTCTTCCTTCAAAACCTGTCTTTGATTAAGCCATCTTCTGTAGTGTTAATAAAATCAGCTGTGGACGCTCAGTGCTCCCTGGAAGGAGTGGTAGGTCCACTGAGGGAAGCGCTGACTGTTGGCCTGTTTCCTCTGTGCTTGGAAGTAGCCTACGCAGAATATCCTCTGGTGAAAGCCAGCATGGTCTGTGGCCCATCCATGGATGTAAGTGTCAGTCCCTCTGCTCATTATCCAGATAAAATTGCAATAGGAAATGTGACCTGAAGATAGAGAAGAAAGCTTTGTGGGAGACCAGAGAGACTGTGCTGCCTGGCGTGGTAGTTGGTTCTCCTTGCCAGCTCATCGCCACACTGCTGTGACGTGCATCCAGTTTCAGGAGCATATATTGTGTCAATGATCGTGACATTCATCCGCTGCTTTGATGAGCAGACTAGAATAATCACTGAAAAGAGAATGAGAAAATGGAAAATGTTATTTGGAAGGGAGAGATAAAAGGTAAAGGAGAGGACCACAACTTAACTTTGTGATTCACTAGAAATGCAGCATTAAGCAATTTGTATGTGTACTCAGACAGGATCTTCACCAGGTACTGGAGATTATTTAATGCTTTTACTTTGCTGTGTTGAGGTTGACTAGAACTTAAGAAAACTCCTTTACTGAAGAGAGTTGATCTAGCATTTCAGTGTGGTTAGTACCATTTGATACTTTCTTTTCAGTCCCAGGAAATCCCCAGAAGGTTATAAGACACGGGAAGATACTTTATTTCACTGAACTTTCAGTAGTCTGAGATTATAGGAACTCCTGCAGTAGGCTGCTGAGGCAGTGAAGAGTCTCATTTTCCTTAATACAGGTAAGACATCTTCCCCTTCTCCTTCCTTCCGCTAAGGTTTGGAAGAAAAGGGTGAGCTACAGTGAGGGGTGTTGCATTCAGAAAGTTTATTCTTAAAATATGTTGTGCTATATCTGTTTACAGAAAGCTTGATTAAAGCTTCTGTGGGTATTTTGCATACTCACTGCAGGGCGAGAGTGCCCTGGTACTACAACAATAGATAATGGGCCTCGAGTGTGGATATTAGCCCTGAAAATTTGTCCTGTCAAAGTGGTGTGGTTGGAGTTGTTTGGGCTGGGGAAACTTAATAGATGTGAGGCTGAGAGTGAGAATGAGTCTGGCACTGGGCGCAACCAGAAAGTCTGAGACTCAAACTGCAGGTTCTTGATAAGATCTATGAGCTGTGTTTCTCTAGTAGTAATTTTTATAGACTGTCTGTTCAGCTGAGTGGAAAATTGGAGCACGAGTGCCAGGCGTTAGTTCTGGAGGGTTTTGTTACATGAGAGAAACAGCGTGGTTCAGGTGGCATCTCATCTGTTTCTTCTGCTGACTGAGAAGGAAATAGTTTCAGAGATGGATCCACTCAGTTGTTCTCTAAACATTTTAAAGTTTCTCTCGGGCTCTTGCTGTCAGCAAAATCCATCAAGGAGAACTACTTGTAACACAGAATCAGAATGACAACACCTTGCAAGGGTTTGGTTAATAGTAAAAAATAAATGTAATATATCAGAATTCCTTAAATACTATAGTGTTGTCTTTATGCTACTTGTGCATAGATGTTGATTTGTAAGAAGAAATAAACCAAGGAGATAACTTTTTGGCATCCTCCAGACTTCTCCATTTTTGCTTGAGGTACTTTAGACTTGACCTGGGAAGAGAGAGTGAAACAGTTTGATCCCATGTCTGTTCTAATTTTGGTCTTTTTGCTGACACAGCTAAGAGGAGGGTAGTTGTGAATTGTTGCCGAAGCTTCATAAATTGGAAGTCAAAAGACACGCTGTGAAGAGATTATGTTACAATGTCCTGATAGGTATTCAAGAGGTGGTCCCGCTGTACATTAGTTTCTCTTTTAGTGTGCTGCCTGCGTTGCATGCAAGAACCTGTAATCTCCTGCAGTCAATTCTTTATCTTAAAGATTGTGGGGCACGGTGCAACCAGAAAACGTGGCTAGTGAACAGAGCACAGGACTTCTAGTCAAGTGAACTAATCCCATTTCCAGCTCTGCTACTGATTCTTTGTAAACTTTGGCACATCACTTAAGTTTTGTGCCTCAGTTTCAATATCTTCAAATGCCACCAGTCCCTAGAAAAAACTTCGGAGTAAAAATGTTTACTGCTTTTTCATGAGGGAACTGCCGGGTCACAGCTGTATGAGACCCAGTTTTTATATGACTGCTACACATCTGTATGAGAGCCCCTGCATTAGCAGAAACTAAATTTAACAGCTGCTGAGTGCTCCTTTGAAGGTCATCATCCTGTCCTAAATATTCACTGGGTTCTGTTACATTTTATGTCTGTCAAGAAATCTCCTGACTCCTATTGCTCTGTAACCAGCATTTTGAAAAGTGGAGGTGTGTTTTTTAAAAGTGCTCTGCTCCCTGGTCTCCCTCTCCATCCACTTCAGGCTCCTGTCTCTCTTGCTCTTGGTCTCTGTGCTTCTGGTATTGCTGGCTTAATCTTGCACAGCGTTCTCTCCATCCCTTCTAACTCTTATTAAATGCAGTTTATCTCTCTGCTGTTAAGTAGTCTATTGATTCACTTTAGAGTTTATTAGATTATCGCTGTCTGGGTTTTGAATTTTTTTTTAAGCGGTTTTTCAGACGCTTATGTGTGCACGTATGAAAATAAATCAATGAGCAGGGACAATGCACAATTATTTACACGGCTACAGCCGCCACTCTAATGTAATATTATCATTTAAATGCTTGCTGAGTATTCAGACAGTGAAGGTCTGTACTGCATGCTCTGCAGTACTGGAGCCCTAGGGTAATGTTTTTCATAGCTGTTTATTCCTAAATACTCTTGATGGAAATACAAATGCCACCAAAGCTCCATATGTGGTTTCAAGTACCGAGAAAAGGGGGAATGGAGGGGCCTGTATTGTTTCAAAAATGGCACTAAAACTTTAAAATGTGTCTGAAAAAGAAACTGAGATGCAGTGGGTCTGTTTGAGAGAAAAGAGTGATAAAACCAAGTAGAAAATTGATCTGCAAAGCCTGCAAGTTTATTTGTAAAATTCCCCTCCAGCAGAAGCTTAGACACTTGAATGAAAATATGCTGCCAGTGCTGAGGTTAACCCTTAGCAGCCCAGAGTAGTTCTCATCACCTATGCCTTCCTAGGGAAACCTTTACCGTTATCCTTGCAGGATTTCTCTGGCCAGGGAAGGCAACCAATTTATCTCAGCAGTGCCTTGCAGTTGTGTCTCTGAAATGGTTCGTATTTGTTTAAATTTACAAGCGCACTGCACTGTTTTATATTGTGGTGGAGCTGTGTCATGCCCAACGGTGTTATATTTTTTCATTGCGCTGGCGGGGATCAGACTTCCCCTGCTGGATCTGTTTCAGTTTCACCAGCTGGTGGGAATAGCGACAGGAATTTGGGGATTACAGATGTTCATGCAGCCAAAAGGGAAACAAGCCAAGTTTAAAGGGACATTGTTAAATTCTGTCCCGGGGGCCTGGCTTTTATTTTACTGAAGATATGAAGACCTCAAAAGACTTTTTAGTGTCATAGTTCGCCACTCCCCCCTGTTCTTGGAAATCTATCCTCCATTAGGAAAGTGTTCACCTAAAAATCTTTAGCTCACCAAAATGACATAGTTGCACCAGAAAAGACTCCATCCTTTCATGTAAAACCTCCAGTTTGCTGCGGATGTGTTTGTATAGGCACAAGCCTTAATTTAGCAGAACACTTAAACACATACCAAAACCCTGCTAATGCTGATTGAACGTTTGTGAAAGTGCTTTACGCTTGGGGCCGTGCTCTTTGTGTGGAGAAAAATATGTAAGTATACACACATGCATGTATGCTCAGAGGAAGAAATTTCATATCTAGTATTAAAACTGACCCAGAGCCATTGATGTGGGCTCAGTTTATTTGTAGGGTAAAGTCTCTCTCAAAAAGCTTTCTGTTTGTCACCTTATTTTTTAACTGATCTTTCTTTCTTCACTGAACTATTCCTTTTCCAGTCCCCATTTCAGTAGGTTTTTTTTTTTTTCCGTGGCACAGCCATTGGTGTGGTACAATCAGAGCTCCTCTGTTCCATTCTTCTGCTAAAGGCTTCCTCCAGCCTGGCTTTATTTACCCTCAAAGGCTGCTGAAAAGAAATTCTGTTGCTTTCTTGCTTATTTTAGACAAGCTCCACTGTAAAGTTAGCATTAGTTCAGTTGGAGAAAAAAAACACCTAGTCCTATTCTGTACCAGATTTTCTCTACTGCCATATATACTGGTGTATATTGTTTTATTTTAGTATGGTTCTGCAGCTAGCGATCTCCCGCCAGCCTCAGGTTTTCATTTCGTTGTCCCTTACCTGTGGTTTTGTTGATATAAAACCAAGGGCAAATTGTTGATGTTATCCAAAATAGATTGCATTGCCAGAGGTGCATGGGTTTAATTTCGGGTGTTAAGAATTCCTATTCCGTGCACCATGCGTGTCTCTGCTGCTCCCCTTTTCTGCACCTGCTTTGCTGGAGCAGTTTCCATAGCAATAACCTCTTCAAGTTTTCCAGAAGTGTTACAGGAATGATTTTCTATCTCCTCCTCCTCAACAATTCAGGAAAATGGAGCTTATTAGAGATACTTTTTTGTCCTCTGTGCCTTGATAGGAGCCTAGCAGGGGCACTCTGCAATCCCAGGTAAAGCTGTCTGCAGCACACAACTGCTCTTCCATGATGAGGACCCCAGCCGGGCTGCCCACTGCTGCAATTTGCTTGACCTAATATAGGTTGTCTTCCATTCTCTCTTGACTCAGGCAACAGTATTTTTATGCTGCTCTGACTTCTAAGAAGAATGAGCAGGACAAATGGGGGGGGGGGGGCGGGAAGTAAGTATTCTGAAAAGGAGGAAAAACTATTATAAACCCTAAAGACTGGGAGCCAATAATTCAAGTTTCCGTCACGTTTCTTTCTTCTGCCAGGCATGTGAGGTACTACACAACAGTTCAACTTGCAGCTCAGTAGCATATGGGAAAATATAAATCCCTGGAGAAGGAAAGCATTAAGCAGCTGCCTGGAAACCCTCAGGAGCCTGACAAAAGAGAGAGGTGGATGTTAACATGGGACAAACAGTGATTATCTTAAAAAGTAACGCATTCAGGGGCAGATATGAGGTTGTGGTTTGAAATTGAGATGCAGGTGATGGTATCTGTAGCAATGTGGCAAATCCTTACTTTGTGACTGACTGGCCAGAGCAGAATGACCTGATGAACGCAGGTATCCAGGCTAATAATGTCCAAGGAGCAGTCCTGAGATACAGCCTAGACCTACAGCGCTAGGACTGGGCATTAGGATACTACCATTTCTAAATTGATGAGCAAGCTATTACACCAAAAAAAGTTATTATTGGATAGAAATATGTTGAAAGCAGTTTATAGACAAAGCTGTGAAGTCTTCTAGGGTGACACATACAAAAATAGCTCCCAAGCACGATGGGGCTAAGTTCATTAAAACTAGGTTTGCCTAACAAGGACCTTGGAAACGGCTGACTTTGTCTGAAGCACTGTCTGAGGCACAAGTCTGTATGGCTCACGCTTAATGTTCACACTTGGAATTGAAATAGTAGAACATAAGTTGGCTTTATTTTTGCATTCCCCCTCCAGATTTGTGACCAGACAGCAGGAAAGTTGTGACGTTCATGGGAAAAGCCTCTTTCTCTGGATACAGGAGATGAGCCCCATCCCAATGCTAAGATCCTTTATGATCTCCATGTGCCCTTGGGGTTTTACTCCATATCTGAAGTCTGCCAGACCCCTCACTGTGTAGGCTTTCTATTTCACCATTTGTTTCGACCTTGAAAAGACCTTTCTGAATGTTGTAAAATAACCATGTTGTCATTCCTTAGTTAAAAAAGAGCTTTTCTTCCCTCTGTTTTTCCCCCCTTCATCCTCAATTGTTCAGACTTTTTAATAATTCATATCCCTTTTGACTTCACATGCTTGCTTGTGCTACCTGTGGTGCTCAATGAGAAATGTGCTCTTTGCAGAGCTCGAAAGATCAACTGAGAAATTAGTTAAAATGAAGTAGGTGTAGGGTTATGTTTCACCTGCTAATTGAAGTACTAAACCTACAGGTGTTAGGGCTCCTACAGCAGCCTGGCCAAAATGTCAGTGCTAAGTTTATTGCTGGCTGATTTCTCCAGTAAGCATGGATGCTGGCTTTGTAGAAGTGAGTTGTTGCTGAAGAAACCATGAATTGGAAATTCCCTGTCTCTGTGTATTATGTCTTGGCTGCAACAATGTGCTGTTGTGTTTTGCACACAGTTCTGTGCACAGACTAGTAGAGAGAAGGCTGGAGAACTTCACTAGTCTTTCATCCCTTTTGCAGTTTCTTCAAGCTTCCTTTACCTGGAAATCCCAGGCGTTGCACTCTCTTACTGACTTAAAAAATATCATTTTGACAACCTAATCTTGCAAAAAGACAAAGTCAGAGTATTTCTTCAGGAAAGTGTCATAGCCGCATACGTACAAGATTTGGTTTTTAATTATTGCTACACCCTCTAGCTATAATAAAAGACCTGTCAGCGTATTCATGCTGTCCCTATTCATATTCAGAGGATTGGAAAGTAGAGGTTTAGATTCATTCTGGATTGAGGTTAGGCAAGCAAGGTCTTTTCTTCGGCATAATGACTTTCAACTCAGTTTGGTGACTGATCAGTTCAGTTGTCTGAATTGTGTATGCGCAAAGAGAAGCAGGGTTGTGCTTTTGCATACATTCAATTTTCATATTTATAAATCAGAATCTGCCTCCATTTAAAAAATGAAGTGTCGTTGCCTTCAGCTTATAAAGAGCAGCTGCCACTGCCATTAAAACTTTGAAATGTTCCCTTGAGAACTCTGAGAGTGCATCTGTCTGAGCCTCATAGTGGTCTGAGCTTACAAGTGGGAGCAAAGTGTCCCTTATTACTCGAGAGTTTAGACAATAGATCAAAGACTTGAGGTTTAAGCAGCTATCTTTCTTGGATGAGCCTGTCTGCATGGGTAGTTGCAAAGTTCCAGCTGAAAAGGATATAGTCTTGTTGCTGCCAAACACAGGCAGAGTACTGCTGTTGACTTCTGTAGAAGCAACACTGAGCAACACTAAGGCAAACTAAGGAGCAACACTAAGCTAGCAAAACACTTCACTAGTATAAGAAAGACCTCTGGTAGCTTTCGGCAGAGAGCTTTTTCTCATTGTCCCAATGGCCTAACAACAGAAGTAGAAGTGGTGTTCTGGAGCTCTGCAGATCTGGGCTTTTACTTGGCCTCAGAGGTGGTCTGCAGAGTAAGGCTCTCCTGAATATTTTGAAGAGCACATCCACACCTCACGATATGGAAATTTGTGAGGCAGCTGTGGGTGGGTTTGCTCCAAAACTGGAAGCGATCAGGCTATGGTAGCATAGTGTGGGTGAGACAGAGGGCTGATGCGCTCGGGCACGCTCCATCAGTGACCTGGCTGTGCTCCTGTCAAGACTTATGCTGGTATTTCCATATGGCATTATACTGCACAGGCTGGGGTTTATGAGGGCAAGGGGGAAATGTAAGAGGTCATGGCCGTGTTCACTGGGCTTGGCTTCCTTAGCTTGCTCCTGCATGACTCTGGCACCGCGGGCGGTGCAGCGCTGTGGCTGCAGTGGTGCCGGCAGCGCCGCGGGTGCACGGGAGGTGGCGAGGGCTAAGGTCTCTTCCCAGGGGCTGTGGTCTGTTGGGGCTGCCCTGTCCCTAAAGCTCTCTGCCGGTGCCAGAACACGGTTGCCTCCCCATGGCTGGCAAAGCTCTGCCGTGGCCACGCTGCAGTGCAGAGGCTGCTTTCCGAGCATCCTTTCCCACCAGTTCTCAGCTTCTGGCAGCTGACTCTGCCCCTGGTGTGCACATCACACAGGGAGGAGGCCTTAGCTCTGTTCACACAGACGTTGTTTGCCATGGCTGCACTGTAAGGACATAACCGCACACTTGGAACTAGCTTGGGCGCGTTGCACTTGTCCTTAAATATTCGGCACATCAATAAGAGATGTAGTTGTATACTGTAATATCACTATGCTGCAGCTGAAGCTATGCCTCAGTTTCTGCAACTGTGAAATGGTGTCTACACATGAGGGATTTTTAAAAAGTAATTTGTAACTGTGTCTTCCTCAGCTTTGCTACATTTTGCTGTTGCCAGTATCTCTTGTCTTGCAGGTCCCAGCCACAAACACCCTGTTGTGCTCCAGGTTTGAGTTAATAATCAAGTTAGTTCTAAAGATTTTTTCCTCTGGACTTTGCATGCAGAAAATAAGAAGGGATAGAGGACCTGAAGTTGTCTACTTGTGTAATTTCATGGTGTCTTTTGGCTTTCTGGGTTTCACATCTAATTAATGAACTCCCTTGGCATCTCTGTAGGTTGTACAGCTCTGAGCTCATTATTGGCAGGCACCTTCCAAACGATGACTATAAAATACTGTGAAGAAAGTGGTAGTGGTTGGGTGTTTTCGGGTTTGTTTTTTTTTTACAAGCAAGGTCATCTAGATTGTCTTCCTTCTTATGTCTTTTCCTCATTCTTCTGTTTCTTTCCTTCTTTATTTTTGAAGGTCTTCTCAAAAAGTAGCATGTGACAGAGTAACACGGTGAGCGTGGGTGCTTCCTCTGCACTGGGTGTTGGGCAAGCAGAATTGCGTTCTTTCCTCACGGAGCATTACAGCTCTTGTATTGAGCTGGTTTAGGTTAGAAATAGGGTTACCATTGTGCAGTTCAACTCCCAGTGCCAGAGAACTGATCAGTGACACTTACTTGAGCCCACACTCTCATTTCATCTCTGAATCATGCCAGCTAAAGCGGGATGGTGTTGTAAGTGGGTGGGTTTTGGCCTTTCATACCATAGTTAGTCTTGTGAGGCTGGTGGCTTCGTATACAGTAAACAGCTCGAATTAATACTATGTGTTTGGCCGGATAAGTAGGATATAAAATAAGCGTAAGCTCAGACTGAGAGTTTTGGCTGTGACATCAGTTGATTTCACCTTGTGGATTGATGAGTGTTATCTGGAGCTTGGCAGCCAAGGTGAGGCGATGGCAGCGGTGTCTGCGTGTGAGCTCCAAGCTCCTTGTGCAGCAGTGTCCTGGAGGCGGAGGGAGGACAGAGCAGCCCACAGGGCAGGCACGAAGGTGTCTCGACTCAGGGGATCAGTGGTGTCACAGACTGGTAAGTGTCAAGCCTGCAGACCTTCCAAGTTCAAGTGTTTGACTGCGCTTGAATTCTCTTCCCCCGGGGGAGAAGAAAAAGCTTTAATTTATGAAGTGTCACAACACGTTACAGCACATCACATCCCAACACGCCGCTGCATGGAGCTGACATTTGTTTGCTTTAATTCCTCAAAATAGCTTTTATTTAGAGCAAATGTTCCCTGTTAATTCAAACAGTTCTCATTTTCCTGTGCTCTGTACTTGCCAGTTCCCATGGGGACAGTTGTTCCTGCAGTGCTTTGCCCTGTGTTGGTGAGCTGTCAGGCCTTGTCAAGGGTTTTAATTATTTTTCTTATTAGTAATGGAGAACTTCTTTGTTGCCTCTCAACCCAAATACTCACAAGGCAGGGTGCAGCGATGCTTATACGTTTTAATTTTAGTACTCTGACATACCGAGTGCTTTGCAATCCTGTAAGGAATGGCGGTGTTTTTTGGCAGAGGAGCAGGCTCCGGGTGTTTGGTGGTCACCTTACTGGCTGAGGCCACGGAAGCCAACATGGGCCCCAAGCGGTGTTTTAGATGAGCTTGCTGTCGGGGCCGGCTATGGCAGAAGCCACCTGCAGAAGGTCTGTCTGCAGACTCATGGTGCTGCGGAAGACGCTTTGCTTGCCAGGCAACAGCTGCCTCCCCACGGGGGGATACAGCCTCCCCATGGGGGGGGATACAGCCTCCCCACGGGGGGATACAGCCTCTTCATGGGGGGATACAGCCTCCCCACGGGGGGATACAGCCTCTTCACGGGGGGATACAGCCTCCCCACGGGGGGATACAGCCTCCCCTAGGTCAGCCAGTGTGTCGTGCTGAGCGGCACTCCTGCCGTGCAGGGCAGCATCCTGCCGAGCTCCTCAGGGTGAACAGGCAGTTTGCTCTCCTGAAGCCGTGCTCTGACGCTGCTCTCACAAGCTGAAGTTTGTCAGCAAATAGCCGAGGCTCGGGCCTAGTTAGGATCGATACCCTGTTGTGGTGGGGGCTACGCAGGCACAGAAGAGGCACCTTCACCTGTAGTGAAAAACTAGGGAAGATTGCAACTTGCGTATTCAGCAAGGAGTTTTCATCTGGTTTGTGTACGTGTTTTGTGGGAGGATGAGGAGTTTTTCTCTCCTGAGAATAGCAAGAACTGCATGTCATGTGAAAGGCTAAAAAGAAATGAGAAGGGAAGTTCAGCCACCCATCTCCTAGTGTGCAGTACATCTTTTGCGTCCTGTGTGAGCAGCATCTGTACAGGTACAGTATTCCAAATCTCTGGGATTTGTCGTTTAATGAATTCTAGAATGGCCAATTTAACGCTTACCACCTTGAACTTTACCTAGAGATTCAATGTGACTTTTGCTTTCCAAGTGATGACCAAAGGATGGGCAATACCTATTTTGGATGTGTTTATTTTCTTCTGGAAGAAGCATGCCTTGTCTATTTGGCAATTAGTTGCTGGACCATTTTCACAGGTGTATGTGGATTCTTGCTCTCTTGTTTTTTAACAACTTTATGACACTTGGGAAAGTTCTTGGAGCAGGAATGTTCTTCCATCTTTCTTCAGTTCGAATAAGCAGATAGGTCAGGTGATTGTCAATGGAATTGCTGTTTGCTTCCTTGAAATCTTTTTCCTTTTCACTCAGTCTCCTTCACTGTCCTTCATTTTGCTGCATCTCCTGTGAGGAGAAAGCCAGAGCTGCCTGTGCTCAGAAAGGATTTCTGCTGCTCACTTCTCCAAGTGGTTCAATGCATTAGCAAATCCCAGGTCTATGTTGCATCAAGCCCTATGTCACGCTACTTCTACTGGAAACTGCTGCTGTCAGAAAGTGTAACTACAAGCAAGGTGAGAAGGACACTGAACAAGCAGTAGAAAGCACTAAAATTCTTGATCCTTCCTGTTCTATGTGCATTCCTGGAAACATTTCTGCCATTTCCTTTCTTGATCCTCCACTTGGAGCCGTACTCACGTCTGGCTAGGTACTGGAAAAAACAAAATGGAAAAATTTCCATATGACAGCAAGCTTGCAGTGGGTAAGCATAATATGTGAAAGAGTCTCCATGAAGAGCTTGTGTCTCTGGTGCCTTCTCAGAGTACTGTCTCCCGGGCTTTGGGAATCACAAATAAATTAGCCCTTCTGCAAACCACACATCATGCAAACAAATCTGCCTAGACTTCTGAGCATATTTGAATACTCTCCTTTAGATGGAGCAGTGGCTTGGGCTGCTGGGGAAAGCAAGAACTTAAGATCTCAGAATTGTGTCAAAACTGTTTTATTTTCAGAAATGTTTTCCCTTATGGTTGAAAAAAACTAAATGAGTAAGGGAGGCTGTTTTGGAAGAGAGAGTGAGTGGGGGAACAGTGTGAAGCAGGAGGGAATAAGTGAGCAAGCAAGTTGGTCTGTTGATAGGGGAGTCTCAGCACAATCAAAAGCAGTGTTTATGTAATTTAATAGCAGAGTGTGCCTCTTGCTTTCATTTTCCTTGCATCAAAACTATTTTATTCTATTATGTTGTAAAGAAACCAGCATACATTGAATCGTAGGTGGTTGTGATTTTTGTTTTCCATAGTGTCTCCAGATGTCTAGGTAGGAGTTGGCTCCTCTCCTGAAGTGAAGAACCAGGCAGCAAAGAGACTCTGAAATGTGATGGCCTGAGCTTTGAGCATTTGGAGCAGTCCTTTCTGTAGCAGAGGGATCAGCTAGAGTTATTGCCACTCTAAAGCTATCAAAATGGCAATGAATACTCACTGTGGGTAGAAGGCCTAGTTGCATCAGGTGCCTTCCTCCCAAGCATTAACACCACAATGGTAGACTGCCTTTAAGCAGAGGCTAAGGGATTATTCATATACAAATACCTGTAAGACTTATGTATGGTATTTTTCCCCCCTTCATAACAGTACATTATTTCCCCACCATCTGTCAGCATTTCTGTGGAGCTGATCTTGTTCAACCAAATGGCATCCTCCTTCTCTGGGCAGAAACCCAACTCGCTTTCCTCTTTCCCCTTTCCTTCATTTCTACTCCTCACTATTCTCCATATCCATTGGTAGATAAATAATAACTTCAATAGAAACCACAATTGCCCAGCTTATTCCATGCTGCTTTGTGCTTTCTTTTCTGCTCATCATGGTGGGTTTTTTTTTTTCAGGATTATTATTTATGAGTTAAAACTCAGAAAGCAGAAAGCTTTTCCAAGTGCAAAGAATGCCAGGGTTTTCCCTGCTTTGGACGTGGAAGCTTTAAAAAAGTTTTGTCAATTTTCATTTAGTACACAAAAAAAACCCTCTCGGTTTATGAAAAATAGTTACTATTTTGTATTTGTTAGCCATTGATTCTCCCAAACCCAAGAGCCATGAGATAGACCTCAAACAGTGTTGATTTTCTGTCTGCCAGGATTATGCGTGAAACTGCTTTTGACTGTGTTGTTCCTTGTGTGAGAGATTTCTCTCAAGGGAGCATGTGACACTTCTGTCCCATGCCTGCCTTGCATTCCTTGTGTAATTTAAGGTGTTGGCTTTAACCTTTAAAGCTTGAAATAGGATGAATGGTGTGTGGTATAGCTCAGGTACATCTGTTGATTTCCCATCCTGCTAACAGCCAGTTGGTTTAAGGAGGAACAGTTTAACTTGAGGCCTTTGGTTCTGTGATATCTTTCATGTGTTGTCTTGCAAGTGTCTGAATGTGTCATCCTTTAAGCTGAACAATGGATTCTCCAGTGTGTTGGGTGTGGAAGACAAAGGAGCATTGCCTGGCATGGGGCACAGCTGGGAAAAGTCCCTTACTCCACAGAGCTCTGTGAGAATGCGTGGAGCATGAGGATAGGGGTTATGTGTACATCTCCTGATGTTATACAAGCATCAGATAAGCAAAACGTAAAAGCTGTGAAAGAAATTACTGAAATTGAAGATAAAGGGAAACAGGTATTGAATCTTTTCCTCTGACAGGTCAAATGAACAAGCCAGGGTCATGTTGAAGTACCAGGTGCTTTGTGCAGCTGCCTTACCTTTTCCTATTTTCTCAGTCCCGGTGTCATGGTTTAAGCCCAGCCGGCAACAAAGCACCACACAGCCACTCGCTCACTCCTCCCTCCCTGCCCTGTGGGATGGGGAGGAGAAAATATAAAAGGCTCGTGGGTCGAGACAAGGACAGGGAAGGCTCACTTGCCAGTTATGGTCACAGGCAAAACAGACTCAACTCGGGGAAAAAAAACAAAATCAATTTAATTTGTTACCAATTAATTCAGAGCAGGATAATGAGAAATAAACCCAAATCTTAAAACACCTTCCACCCACCCCTCCCTTCTTCCTGGGCTTAACTTTACTCTGAATTCTCTACCTTCTTCCCCCCAGCAGCGCAGGGGGACAGGGGATGGGGGTTGGGGTCAGTTCATCACACGTTGTCTCTGCCGCTCCTTCCTCCTCAGGGGCAGGACTCTTCATTCTTCCCCTGCTCCGGCGTGGGGTCCCTCCCCAGGACAGTTCTCCAGGAACTTCTCCAGCTTGAGTCCTTCCTATGGACTGCAGTCCTTCACGAACTGTTCCAGTGTGGGTTCTTTCCACGGGCTGCAGTCCTTCAGGCACAGACTGCTCCAGCGCAAGGTTTACCATGGAGTCACGGCCATCTTCGGCAGCATCCCCCTGCTCCGGCGTGGGCTCCTCTCTCCCCGGGCTGCAGGTGGGCATCTGCTCCCCCGCTCCCCTCCGTGGGCTGCAGGGGGACAGCCTGCCGCCTCACCGCGGGCTGCGGGGTCATCCCCTCCTCCGGCGCACCTCCTCTCCCTCCTTCTTCACTGACCTCAGTGTCTGCATAAATGTTCCTCTCGCATCCCACTCCCCTCTCCCCTGCAGGTTTTCCCTTCTTAAGTATGTCCTCCCAGAGGCGCTACCACCATCGCTGACTGGGTCGGCCTTGGCCAGAGGCAGGTCCAACTTGGAGCCGGGGAAGCTTCCAGCAGCTTCTCGCAGGAGCCACCCCTGCAGCCCCCTTCCCCGCTACCAAAACCCTGCCACACAAACCCAAAACACCCAGGAAAGGTTTGGAGCCAGATGGCAGGTTTCCTCTGCTGATATGCTTAGGCTTAGTTAGGCAGAGCCCATGGATTCACTTCATTTTGTGTCCTCTGACCTGCTCCAGGATCTGTACTTCATTCTCACCTACCCCTTACTGCCTATTGTAAGGGATAATGTGAACTTTCTGGGAAGCTTTCTCTTTAAATGACATTTATTTGTATTGCCTAGCGCCTTAATGCATTGCTTTGCCTTCAGCAAAAGAAAAAGGTACTTGAATAAAAAGAAAGGGGTAATAGCAGTGAAAGAAGAGGGTTGTTATGTAGCATAATGTTAGCATTCTTTGGAGAGATGCTACTGTAGTTGGAGGAACTAATCTTTGCTTGCATAAGTAGACAGAAATGCTGGCAATTTACAGCATCCGCTCATACCCAGATGTCAACTCACATTTCCAAAGAGAATCATCAACTCAGGAGATAAACAGCTGGTACAGGAGAAAGGAAAATAAGCTTGTAAGTGTTTAAAGAAAAAAAAAAGTGTTAATTTTTATGAAGTGTAGTGTGCTGGCATCTAAACAAATGAAAGTTAACAGCCAAGAGCAGGGAAGTGAAAGGGCTTCTTTTCGTTTTTAACATCTGAGAATTAAAGTCTTGGTTCCTGTCATAGCAGCTTCAGAGCACCCCTGTATTTTTGTATGAAGTAGCTCCTAGTACAACTTCATGTACACTAGCAAGAAAATGAGAGCTAGCGTTGATGGGTTTTGGCCGTTCCCACAGCCCTGTCTTGAAGGGCTTTAAACTGGCCCAAGCATCACAGTATGGCCGCACATGCCTCTAATTTTAGATTTGAACCTGATGCACGTGTCTCGCAATCGGAGAGAGTCTCAGTAGCTGCTTCAACGGCTTCAGGAGCACTGATGGCCAAGAGACAAGGCAGGCCTTGGAGACAAGGTCTGGGTGCCACATACAGGGCGCTCAAAATTAAGAGTTCCTTTCTTCCTGAGAAGTGAGGCACTTGCCTAAACTTGTAAGTATTGATCACTAGATAATTATTAAACAGTTATATGTAAAAACAAAGTGGGTTTGTGGTCAAAAAGCATAGAATTGCAGCTGCAGGGAAAGTCAGTACTGGGATTATTGCTGAAAGAGCATCTAATAGAGAATGCTGACTTGCAGCATCCTTTGCAGGGAATGAGAAACAGCAGGTCTGCTGCTTGCCTGCAGACATCTTTCTGTGCAGGCAGGAGATAGGGTTGCATCCTAGTTGGGTTGATAACAAAGCAGAGTAAACAAGTCTTAAAAAAACCCTAAAAAATGAACTATAAATTCTCTACTCCTTGAAGGAAAATAAAGTGCGGAGCATTTACTGTCTTTCTCCCTCCCTCCCGCTCATTCTCACTCCGGTCTTCTAATGCTCACAGGGCCTAGCAGGGTTTTATGTGGAAATCATTGGGATTATCTCCCAATTTTTTCTCAGATAATTCAGTTGAGAGGTTATACAGAACTGAATGGTTTGGAGACTGGGAATCACTAAGCTAGAGGCTTTAAGATGCTCGCAGGCTCCTATCTGGACAGAACAGTTCGATATTTATTGGATGTGCTACTAATTAGCTGAAAAATCCATCTTTCCTACTTTTTTTATTTTTTCTCAAGGTCATTTTCTGAGGTTTGGCAAGGGCAGGAGGGTAAGCAAGTGTCTCAGCTTTCTGAGATCTCAACCTGGCAGAGTGTACTGAAAATTGCTATGGTGACTTGTGATTTATACTACGTGTTTCCATGTGGTGCTTCCCAGGTGAACAAGGGCTTTCTGGCAATATGTCCTTGGCTGGGAATCCTACAGTCTAGCCCAGCCTACATGGCACCTCCAAGTCAGTTGTCTATCAGAGTATGTGACAGTGCATGCAGAAAGCCAGGCAGCACAGCTTGGAGAGTAGACCTGGAGACATATTTATGTGTGTGTGTTATTCGGAGAAGGTCTCCTGGTTAGCGGGGACAAAAAGTGCAAGTACAGATTCCCTGCTGTAGCTCACCCCCAACAGCCATGCCTACAGCAGCAGACCCCTACAGCAGTTCTGTCCCCCATCTCTTCCAGTAACAGAACCTGCAGCTGCCAGCCCTTCCCTACACTAGTGTTTGAAACAAATAAATTGTAATGAGATGAGCTGTCTTAGCTGTTACAGTATTTACAGGATAAATAGTTTCCACTTCACAGCCATCAATACCTCCACCCTTTAAATCCATTAACTTCCTGACTGCTACACGCTGCCTTAGTAATGGGCTGACACTGATTTAAGGCTAGAAAAACCCTATTTAGAGCTCTGCATTAGGGAAAGTGAATGTAAATTGTGACCACACCATTTGGCCTGGGACTAAAAATGTCTGCAAAAGTGACACATTTCAAACCATGCTTTGGGTTGCAACAGCGACAGTGCAGAATGTTCTTCTAGCCTTAGTTGGTAGATGAGCAGGAAACCTGGAAATCAGCAGTGCTGGCTTTGCTGAGAGTATGTAATCTTAAAACGAGAGAAACATGGCTGCTATGGACTGCTCTGTAGACTCATCTAAAACCTAGCTCTGCCCTGGACCATCATGCTTGCAGATGTTGGTGACGTTGACTCCCTGCATTAGGGAAAGTCTTCCAGAAAGATAAATACTTTATTTGAGCCATGTTCAGTTCCTCTCTTGGACCCGTCACGGTAGCATCAAATGGTTACTATTTTTAATCTTTTGTAGCTGATTGTTTTAGAGGAATTGAAGCAGACTTCACTTATTTATTGATGGCTGGAAACAAATACCCTGCAGCCTCCCTCTTGCATTCCTAGTGTGACTGAGAGAGGAGAGGTGTAGAATTGGAATAGAAGATCTATCACATTCAGCCTGCAAGGCTATTATTTGAGCTGCCTCAGAAATGTTTAAGTTTTTTGCTGTTGTGTTAAAGCACTGGCAGTTGGATTTTGTTAAAGATGACACAAGCGGAGAGGTTTTATTTGAATCCCACCCACATGATCTTCAGAGATTTATATACAACAGAATATGAAGGTCCTTCTCATTTTTACATATCGCAGATTGGCCTTCTTATTTTGTGTTGCAGAGCGTGTATGTATTTCAGAGTCTGGGAGGGAGGAGAGGGGAAGGAAAAAAGAAGGAGAGGTGTATCCTTTTTATCTTCCCCTGGAATATTTTGTGCACGTTGGTTAAGGCCTCTACAGCCAAGTACAGCTGGACACGGAGCAGTGCAGGCTATGCAAGGACAGTTCAGCTCTGTACAGGCTAGTGATGGGATGCCATTTCATAGAATCATCATGGAATCATAGAATGGTTTGGGTTGGAAGGGACCATAAAGATCATCTAGTTCCAACCCCCCCGCCGTGGGCAGGGACACCTTCCACTAGAGCAGGTTGCTGAAAGCCCCAACCAACCTGGCCTTGAACACTGCCAGGGATGCGGCATCCACAACTTCTCTGGGCAACCTCTTCCAGTGTCTCACCACCCTCACAGTGAAGAACTTCTTCCTTTATATCTAATCTACATCTACCCTCTTTCAGTTTAAAGCCATTAGCCCTCGTCCTATCACTACATGCCCTTGTGAAAAGTCCCTCTCCAGCTTTCTTGTAGGCCCCCTTTAGGTACTGGAAGGCTGCTGTAAGGTCTCCCTGGAGCCTTCT
>JANHGO010002314.1:0-30499 GCA_024606505.1 Aquila spilogaster
AAATTTCTTCACCAAAAGGGTTGTCAAGCATTGGAACAGGCTGCCCAGGGAAGTGGTGGAGTCACCATCCCTGGAGGAATTTTAAGATGTGTAGCTGTGGCACTTAGGGACATGGTTTTATGGTGGACTTGGCAGTGTTAGGTTAATGCTTGGACTCCATGATCTTAAAGTTCTTTTCCAACATAAACGATTCTATGTTTCTCTGCTAGTTTCTTTTAGAAAGATCTCCTTTTTACTTTCTGGGGGGATAGGACTGTGCTAAATAGAATGTCTTCTTTAGAAGACAACTTTCTGTCCTTACTTTATATGTCTAAGAAAATAGGTTTTTGCTTTCCCAGGTTTGACTGAAGATCCTCATCTCTCGCATCAGATTAAAACAAATGCACTCGGTCCCCATGGCAGCGTATTCTCAGGAGGGAGGTTTCCATTCTTGCTAAGCCACCAGGAGAAGAAGGTGCCTCATATATCCAAGCTGTATTCATCTTAGACTTGAACTCTTTTTCTTCTTTCTCTGGAAGTATCTCTTTAAAGTACATCTCATCTTTCCTCTTTGAAGAAAAAGCTTTTGTACTTGACTCCTAGGAAAATTTTTGCTTGACTTGGGGAGGACACTTTCTCCTTTTATAAGGAAGGAAACTTATGGTAAAATGAAGTATTTTTATTTAAAGAAGAAGAGCTCCTACAAGAAATCCTTTCTGCTTGTTACCAAAGGATAATTTACCAGATTTTTAACAAAAAAGTACTGCTTAATTCGAAATGTATTTTCGCATTCCTGTTGCTTCATGGATACTTATGGACACAAGCGTAGGCTGCACAGCTTGAGTAAAAGAAGGTGGAGCGAAAGGTCAGATTTATGTTAAAAGATGTCTGAAATTAATTTGGAAGTCAGGATGAAAAACATTTATCAAACAGATATAGTGCACAGATATGTTCAGATTTTATTGCGTGGTAGAAGAGAGACATACACTGTGCAGAAAACACTGCTTGTTGAGAAAATCTGTAATTCCAGGATTAAGAGGTCGATCTGGGGGTCTAGGGGAAACAACCATTTCTTTTGCTCAGAGATCCACTTAAATCTTTGCTTGCAGTTCTATTTACGGAAACCGCCCCCTTTGCAGTTCTATTTACAGAAACCGTCCCTTTACACAAGATTAGTTAGATCCACCATAGGGTATTTTGTTCACATGAAACAAGTCCATCCACCGTCAACTGCTTCTGCGTGCACTGGCTTTTGGCTTCTTTTCCATTGCAGTAGTGTTAGGGCAAGGCGGAAGGCAAGGCAGCCTGATGCAGTTTATTCGCAGCACTCAGTTTATCCTATGGTGGGAATATGCCCTGCACCAAATCCAGTCCTCTGTGTAACACAAATGCAGTTACAGGACGGGGAAGGCTCCTGCAGGCCCCTAGCTATTCCTCCCAAATAGCTGTTGATGTGCATGTATATTATGTGTAATATTTGTGGAGGTCGTAGTTGTCTTGGGTCTCTGCTTATCACCTGTGAGGTTTCCCTAACTCTCGCACTGCCAGGTTCAGATCTCTCGTTTCAGTTTTTTTATGGGTTACTTTTATGGTTTCTGCTTCTCTGACGGGTCTCGTGGCGTGTGGCTGCAGCAATTGCTTTTGCTGCCCATCGTCTCCATTGCCATACGGAAGTTTGTGTTGTTGACACCTACAGCACCTGCCCTGGGCTGGCTGTGAACATCATCAGGAAGCTTCAGGACCGGTGTTAGCAAGGTCTGCGAGTGCTCAGGATTACATCCGAATCTTGTGACGTCAGTGAGGAAGAGATCAAAGCAAGATCTAGCTTTAGTCTCGGTTCCAAGCCCAGTCTTGATGCCCTTAATGATAGGGATCATTTTATTCTGAAGAGTACCCTTTTCATAGGTGTCATGCATTAAAGACCTCATCAATTCCTGTCTCAGACTGGAGACTTTGACAAAACACCTCCTGCGGCTGTACCTGTCTCCCAGGCTTTTTTTGATGCAACTCGGCCCTGGAGTCAGGAGGGATGGGACCTCCCAGCTTCAGTGTTCGTGATGTGGGATTGACTGAAACATGTTCAGTGTTGACAGATTATTTTAGCAAACAAGGAGCATCACAGTTTTCCTGGCTTGGGATGACACAAAATGCTGCTGATAGTACGTGTCAAATGACAAAAATATCAAACTGCTAATCTTCAGCGTTCGAGCGCGTCTTCTAGTAGCGTGTGCAATCACGAGTCTGCAAGAGAAGTGTTATTCAGAGGGAACACAGGGTCTGTAATTTGGAGATCGTGACGCTAATTTCCCTTACCGATCTGGAAAAGGCTGTTGCAGGGAAATGCTGAGTGTTGTGCAAAGGGATTTAGTTGCATTGCTCTCCATCTCTGTCATCAGTGTTAATGGCAGTCATAGGGCTCTGTCCCCACACTGGGAAGTCCACCCCTAATTTTCTGTTGATTGCATAAATCCTATTGTTAGGATGCAGAATCAAATGTAATGTTGATAATTATTTAACTCCCAATAATTGCTCTGCTGGGCCGCTGCAGAAGTACCCTGCGTCGTGCTCCGACCTCTGCTGCGGTGCAGTGCCATAGGGCTTGAACGTGCCTGTCGGGAAGCCACGGCTTTGCTTTATCTCTTCATAAATGGCATATACACACGTGTGCGCACGATTAGTATGATATGCTTACTTATGTAGAGCAAAACAGATGTGATAATGAAGATAAAGTACTGGGAATGTGGAAAGGAATTAGCTGAAACTGCCAGCTGCCTCCCACACTGCTCCATGTCCTTCCCAGCCTTGCTCAGTTCACCGCAGTCCTAAGAAGCCAGAGAAGCTGGATTTAAACTTGCTGGGATGAGCAGGAGGTGATGCTTTCTCCCGGAGTGCTATTTTTGTCCGGATGAGATAATTGCGTGCTCTTCTTGAATGATAAGAAGGTTGCCCTCCGATTCCCTCTCGCTACACTGCTGGTATGTGCCCAAGTCTGCCTGACACTGGGAAGTGTGGGGAATTTTATATGGAAAAATATTAAAATATGAGCTCTTTACACTAATTCTACTGAAGCAATTAAGGCATAAGTTCACAGGAAGGATTTATAGCAACGGGCTATCTGTTTCATGCATATAACATTGGTGGTAAAAGTGAGAATTGAAGATGATGCTTTCTGGTGAGTCTTAAAGTACCTCCCTAGATAATTGCCATGTTTCAGTCTTTCAACATCCCATATTTTCCAGTTTCCATTGCACGAGAGCATTAAAGGAATCCCTTTCAATAACTCGGCTTTCTCCGTCCTAAACAATAACCTCCAGATTTTAAAACATAGGCACTGGCAGCATCCACTTCTGTAGATTCACATGTTATTGTGGCTGCTAGAATGGTTTTGAACCTCTGTCCTGACCACTATAGTATTCCTTTAAATTTTTTTTTTCTGAATAACACAGATGTAGTTGTTGGACTATTAATATGACTATAACACCCGAGTAGCAGGTTAATCCTTTTTTGCTCTGGGGTTCACATAGGGAGCATCTGATGTGATGTTGATGCTTTGGCCGAAGTGCTGGCCTCTGCGCTTTCCATGATGGGAGCAGGGCTGGCGCATGGAGCTGGTTGCAGATGTGCGTAGCACACATTTAGCTCCTGTCGAGCTTTGCAGTGGGGATGTTTCCTGCTTGGGCTTGGGTGGCACCTTAATCCCACACATTGGTGGCATGTATTTTCTGCACGCTTCTCTGCAGATGTTTATATCGGTCTCCTGGCCACAGCAATTAAGATATAATTCAGGGATTGAAAATATAGTTCAGCTGTTTCATTATTTTCTGTGCTGCCTCGACTTGTGTTTGCCTTGTACTGGCTGCAGTGAATCATGCGCTCTTATTGCAATGACATTTTTAATTTCCATCTCTTGTATCTATCAATATTCATTGATATGTTATTTGATCTTCTTTTCTGGCCTTTTGTTTATTAGAAGCCCAGTGACATGCTTAAATCGTCATTCGCATGGTTGGATGAAAGACCAGAAACAATGAATGCAAATTTAAAAAGAAAAAAAAGAGGAAAATTAATATAAAGCAATAGCATAAGCATTGGTACATAAGGAAAGCAAATATATTCATCCTTCATCACTTTTTTGCATGATACAATAAAAGAAGACACTTTAAAATGAGATATCATGCAGATGGGGAAAGCATTTAAAAGCTTTCCAATATTGATAGTTGTAATCTTTCAACATGAGAGAAATACAAATCTAATTTGTGGGTTTCTGATTATTCCCTCTCTGAGGTCAAATTTGTGCATTACCATATGAAAGCCTCTGAAAATGGCTGTGCTTGGTGGTTACTGGAAGAGGACCACCTCTCCCCAGTACGCAGCCCCGGTGGTGGGAGAGGTTGGGCTGGCTGGGGCGGGCGGCTCGGGTCTGCGCTGGGTCGGCACAAGACTCATGGCAGCTGAGGGATCCGATGATGTGAGTGCCTTCATCAGACCCCAATTCATTCCCTAAATTGCAGAAACACAAAGATTTGGGTTCAATCCGCACTTAAGCGTATGGGTTTTGGAGCTGCAGATGCGTTTGGGAAGTGAGAGTAAGTTTCCCTGTGGGAAAAGGAGAGGAGTACAAGCAACCGCTTTAGAGATGCCACACTTGCATGCACGAGGCTTTTCTGTGGGAGTATCAGAGACACTGCAGAAAGCAGAAAGCTGGATATTAGCTTGGACCAGTACCGTATTATCGTGTCTTCCTGGACTGCTGGGCGTTGGTAGGTCTGTTGTGATTGTGTCCCTACAACTCACCTGGAGTAGCATCACTCCTGTCCTTCGGCAACGAGCAGGCAGCCTTTGCTCCATCACTGGCACGTAGGCACAGTGGGATTTTTGGGTGGTCAGCAGCCTAGGTGAGCTAGAAACAACCGCTGAAGCTGTGGTCAGATGTACTAATGCCCGAACTTGCTACCTGCTATTTTCTGATCCCTTTTTGTTTCCAGCCCCCCTGTGAAACTCTTCTGCTCACAGAAGAAGGTGTTGTGCATAGAGTCTGGGGTCACTGAAACAACGGCAGCCAGGGATGCTCACCGGTACTAGAGACACCTTGTGCGGGTTGGCCACCACACAACCGACGACTCTGCAGCTTCACTGGGAGCTCAGAGAGTGATGGAGCAGGAAAATGACTGACACCCCAGTGCTCTTGAAGGAGGTTTAAAACCATCCTCTTGGCGCAGTGCCAGGTTGTGGTTGAGGACTCAAGCCCCTGTCTGAGAATTTTTGCAGTGGCTGAAGCAAAAGAGCAGACAAACATGTAAACATCTCGAGGAAGTTGTGTCTTTTCTTAAAAGAAATGTAAAAGGGGTGGTTTTCCTCTCTCCGTCGTCGCTTTGGCCATTACTTGTGCCTGCGTTTTCCATGACGGTGGGAGAATCTGCTTATCCTTTGCTATGTTTCTGAGGAATCCTTTGGCTGGAGAGTTGGATCACAGAGAATTATTCTGCCTAATTATTGCCTGAGGAGGTACAAGATCGCAGTGGAGGATGCATTTGGGAAGCTGAAGGGCGGACGGTGTCTCACAAATAGATTAGAGGCTGCTTAGCAGTATTTGGTTGAAATTTGTTTCCTGCTATGCATCTGCACATCTTCCACGAGGGTAAGGAAAAGCACCCAGACAAGGGTGGGAGTGTTGCAGAATTTCAGAGAGCAATGAAAAATCAGTGAGCAACCCGTTATTACCAAAAAGAGGTTTGCCTCGGGCATATAAGCAGAAATGCCTTTTGAAAAGATTTGTCTTTGTTTTTTTGTTTTGGTGTGGCTTTTTTTTATTTCAGTGCATGTGTATATTTCAGGAAGTTTTCTGTAACTTTTCATCCTTTTTTTTTTTGATAGAAAAGAATTTGTCTGAAGATTGAAGACTGTACTTTTCACCGCACAAGACCTGGTTTATTCCTGCTTTTTATACAGTTGTTACACATTCGAGCATAGAGGTTGCTACTTCCCCTGAATGGGGAGGTGTCATGTTCTTTGGTAGCGTGTTGGTGCTGGTTTCAGTTGAGGTCTCGATCCCTGGTGTGGGACAGGAGGGTGGGCTCTGCCCTGGGGTTCGGCTCTCATGGAGTCCTGAAACAACGTCTCGCTGTACGTTCGCATGAAAGCCACCAAAGGAGTTGAACCAAACCATTCTCCTTAACAAAAGTGGAAATATAAATGGCATCAATGTATTTCATGAGGGCCTCTGACATGAGAGCTGTACTGCTTTGGATTTTTATTCTTATTGTCTGGTACCTCTAATTTGGAAATTGGGTATCAAATGCCTGGGAGTCCTGATCTAATGATTTGACTGAGTAGATGAGAAAGTTTATGGTAGGTGACTGACAGTGGATTTGGGACTGGGACAATTTCATGCAACGTTTTTGTTTTGCAGGCAATGGCAGAGCTGGTAAGACAGGGTTTGTGGAGGCATTAATTACTGCGTTTGCACCTTCCCTGGAAGTCCTGCGCACGGGGTGCTAGTGGTGTCTCTGGGGCGATCCTTGGCGGTGGTGCTCGGCGTGCCAGCTCAGAGACTGTTTTAGGTAGTACCGGTAGAAATCACACTTGCTCCTCTGCTGCTCATCCTAGCAGTGAAGGATGTTTTCCTGACATAAGTGGTGAGAAGCAGAGAGCAAGTACGTTTAGGAGGGTTAAGCAAAGCCTAGCACAGTGCATCTGGACATTATTCACCACAGCGGTCCATGGCAACAGTATGAAAAAAGTAAGGAAGGATGTAGCTGCGTACTGTAGAACAAGTGAGTTACCTCTACCGTGAAATATTAATGCAAATGTGGAGCGCTTACAGTAATTTCAATACCTTTTTACACCCCCAGCAGACACACTATTCAGACTGAATTAAATAGCTTTGCAGTGACTGTTAACTGTTATCAGTTCCTTACTAGCTTGTGTGCATTTTTATTTTCTACAATGAAAATCTTTGTACAAGCAAGAGGAAAAAAAAAAAAAGCATGATGTTGTTTGCACTGACGAAAGGTTGAACTTAATGCTTGTAAAATGCCAGTAAAATACTTGTACTTTCAGAATTGAGCCAGAATGATAAAATGCTTTTTGGGCTTCACGAGCTGCAAAATTCCTGGTTTGTGGTACACTTTTGATCAAATATTTTATGGCGAGCTTTCCTGTTTTCTGTGGGGCTGGAGAGGAGTTTCATGTGTGGAGGGGGTGGTTGGGGTGGAATGACCAGTGGGTTCTCCTTCTGGGACACAAGGTCATTCCAGTCTGAACCCCAGGTGCCTCCATGATGCAGCACGGAGCATCTCTGGTAGGCTGCAAGGAAAGGGAACTGCTGGTTGGTTTTCTTTTTTATCCTGCTTTTTCTTTTTCTTTTTTTTTTTTTAATATTATTTTATTTAACTTCCATAACTGCACATCTGATTTTCAGCTCTGTGTGGAAACCCTGAACTGACCAGCCATAGAAGCTGAAAATGTCTGTGTCCTTCTCTTAAACTCCATTTTAGCCCCTTGTTGCTACTTTTATGCCTTGCCAAGCAGCTCTGCACAATGGTCTGATGCGTCTTACTGATCCTAACAACAAATTTTGTCTTTAAAACCTGTTGGGAAGTCGAACTGGTAATGCTGGGAAACAACCCCGAGCCGTGGCTGGAGAGCTGGCTGCTGCCCCAGGCACTGCATCCTATCCCTTTGGGGTGTGTTTGAGTTCAGTCCCAAAGAGAAGAGGAGGAGGATGTTGGTTTGCCCCATGTAGTTCCCTTCGCCTTCCCTGGGTTTGTGCTAGATCGGGCTTGTTTTCTAAAAGCGTTTCACTTCAGGGTGCTTGATGGAAAGTCACGTTAAGCTTACTGACATAAGACTTTGTTGTCCAAAATGAGGGCATCCTTTAGACAGTCTGGCAGGTCTGTATGTCCATTTTTATAATGCAAACCGTTTGCATACCTTCTGTTTCCTAGTAGAAGCACACAACTGAAAATGCAAACCTCACATGACATAGGTTGGTGTAGAGATTTCCAGTACGGTGCTAATCTGAATCCTGGATGCTCCTGAGCAATGAAATTTATTGTGAACACCTAACGCTGACCCTGGGGAGATGGCACAGCGGGGTTGCATAAATGCCTGTGCCTTAGCACGGGGCTGTTTGTATTCAATGTCTCATTGCCCTGTTCAGCTATTTCTGATCCCATTGGGAATGGAGTACGGTGTCTGTGTGCTGCTCTGCAAGAAAGACAAAGCTTATTAGCAGGGACAGAGAGCAAATGGTTATGAAGGGGAGAAGCCTCCTCAAAATTTCTGAGAAGGGAAAGAGGATGAGTAATATAGCTGAGGAACAGAGGTGGTACAATCCCTACTTACCATTAGCCACTGATTCTACATGTGTGATTTGCTGGACTCGTAACATTTCCAGGATGGTTCTGTTTGCAGGAATTTATCATTGGTCTCATGCCTATGTCTTCATTAATTTTATAAATGCTAGGGAGTCGAATTAAGGAACAAGAGGTGAAAATCGGAAGCACCAGTAATGTGGCAATCAGTGCCTGTATCACATTTTAATAACAAAACCCAGAATTTCCTGGGTGTTGGTAGCAGAACAAGGAAGAACAATTTTCACGTCTGCTGCGTTTGACTGCAGCTGCGTGGTGCAGCACCCCTGCGAAAGACTGCTCTTCCAGACATGATGGGAAGGCGGCGGGGTTACTCTGGGTTTATCTGTTTTCCAGTACTTTTATTGCTGGCTGTGCTTGGAGTGAGGCTTGCATTTACCATCACCTCCTTGCTTAGCAAATACAAGAGCCAGAAGCATGTGAAAGCCCGGCAGATGCTGCGAGCGGTCCGGCAGAAGATGAGGGGGGTGGGAGGATTTGGCAGACGAGTGAGACTTCGGGAAGGAAAGCTGGAGAGGTTCGTTTCAGCAGATTCTTGGAGCACAGCCTCGTGATTTCCTTGTGTTGTTACACCGAGGTGTGTTTCGGGTGCTAATTGCAGCTCCATCAGTCAGGGACCACCCCAAGGTTTTTAGACATCCCTCCAATGCCAACGTGCCTAACAGCTTCATCCCAGCTTGCCTTTTGCAGGCCGAGTGCTGGGTTTTATCTGAGCTGAATTTCCCGCTTCTCTTGTTTAAATATGATTTTAAATGCAGCTGCTATTTTAAGACTTGGCAACCTGCTGATGGCCTGATCTGAAATGATGTTGGTTTGCCTAATAGCTTGGGATTTTTATGCAGTAGGTGTTGGGACTGCAGAGTCCCTAATAGCATATTTTAGAGTTCTGATGGATTTTTAAATAGCCTTCCAGCATCAAGGCAGGCTTTCCTGTAATCTGCATTTTCCAGTAAAATAGGAGGCTGGTTACCTACTGATTTACAGTTTTCAGGAAATCTATTCATGTTCCATCCCTCCCTTTCACTCTCCCCTGTTTTTTGCATTCATCACCCTATTGAGCTCCACACGCAAGGGAAGGACGTGACCTCCGGCTCTTAACTGATGTGTTACAGGCAGCATCCCTGTGGCAAGGCCAGGGAGGAGGAGCAGGAGGAGCAGGAGGGGTGTAGGGGCATTACATCTGGAAACCTCAGTCCATGCAGTTCCTTATAGAAAATTGGAACAACAAGCTGATGCATGCCCTCCTTCCCTGTGGATAGCCTGCACCGACAGTGACCCCTGTAAAAGTACACTTTGGAAAAAAACTCTTTATATAATCCTCTCCTTGAAATAAAGGAGAATCAGGCCAGAGAGCAGCTGTGGGTATGCAAATGTCCCCATGTATTATATGCTTTGCCACGTGCTGACAGGATTTTGGGGGGATTTTTTTAGTGTTTTTCAGTTTACACATACAAATATCTGGAGGTCACTGGGACAGAACATATAGGAACTTCCAATGCATGCAGATTTTTCAGAAGACATTTCCTATGTTGTTCACATTTCCTTTCCTTTTGTAGAAGTATCTGCATTGCTTACGCTTAGTAAAACTGCAGTTAAAGTAAGTTGTAACATACCCTCCTGTGACGCCCTAATACTGTGAGCTGGGAATTTGGAGCAACCCATAACTTCTAATGGGATGTAAGAGCATGTGTATTGTCAAAATTTAATGTGTCCTGGTTTATCTTGCTCCAGTGTGCTGGAGGCACTGCTCATAAATTAAACAGCCAGTGATTAGTAAAAAACTGAAACATTGCATAACCAGGATTTGAATGAGCTGATGTCTCAGATGGCTTTTTGTAGCTTCTTGTTAAATGGCACGAGATGACACCAAGCTGAGAAGGACTGCAAGGAGGCAGCTGTGACCAAAGAAACAGGTTGGACAGCTTGGAAAAGTCGTCTGTGAAATGTGTTTTGGTAAGAAGGTGGCAGGTTCTATGTCCTTAGCTTCTGCAAAGGAAAATAGCCAGCAGAGAGGGTCTGTGAGTTGCAGGGAGTCTGAACGTGCTGTAACCATGCCGTGCAGTTTTGGAAAGCAGAAATCTTGCACTTGGAAGGAGGTGAGGGGATATTTCTGTAAGGAATTGAAGTAGCCCTTCTGTCCTAGTGCTTCCTGGTCTGGGGAGTGCTGCATCGTACCTCAGGGAAGATGCAAATCGATGGAAAAGATCAGGGGAGTGACAGATGAGCAGGAAAAGTTTCTGATGCAGGAGTAAAATGATTCATGAGGATTGTTTGCAGCAAAGAGGAGAAGGCCAAGGAAGGGTGCAGTTGATAGGAGCCTTCAGATGGGCAAAAGAAAAGAAGATTATTTTTTTTTTTTTCTGAAGATCCCCAAAGGATAAGACAGACAGTAATTGCCTTAAATTGCAGTGAGAGATCTAGGTTAGACAGCAAGAAAAGCTGTTTGATGGTGGAGATGGGCAGATACTGAAAGAGGAGCTCCAGGGAACAGGGAGCTCTTTGGGGACGGGCTGGAGAAGCATCTCTCAGTGCTGGCAGTGGCAGAGCCGGTCCTGCCCCGGGCACAGGGAAGGATGAGCCAGAGCTCACGAGGGCTTTTCTGGCCCTTTTTTCCATGATTCTGTTCCCATCATCAGTCCTGACCAGGGCTGCGATGTGGTTTCCTCACAGGACTGTCACAGGCTGAGGTGGCATTTTTGCAAGGAGGAAAAATACAGAAGATCCATTGGAACATGCAGAGATTAGCTAATTGAATAACTGAGCTGGGAAAAAAACCCAACCCCTCCCTGCCCCCCCAAAACATAAACATATGTCATATTGGTTTATATTAAGTATTATGCTTGCTAAAACTACAGCTCAAGAGAGTTGCAGATAGACTGCTGGTGTTATTTTTTGTGTGTGTGTGAAATAATAATTAGTCTCTTTTGAAAACAGAAAATGCAAACCAGCTCAGAGGCCATTATTTACTTTATCTTTGCATAAATTTGTCAATGCTGAGAGGAATCTGTACATGTTGTTTAAACTTTGGACTTGAATTCCCATGTACTTACACTGCTCGCTTGCTGATTATGTTCCTGCCAGATCCAGGAGATCTACTGAAATAAATTAAAACAGTGTTGGGCCCACTGCGTTCATGAGACGGCACAGCCCAACACCAGTGCAGTCTGCAAGACTGTGAATGGCGTGGGCTCATTTAAAATTAAACAGATGAACATGGAATGTGTTAAAATATCCCAACAGAGAGCTTATTTGCCAGCTGTTTGATTGTTTTCCTCTGGCATTATCTGCAAAGCAATTACGCATGAATAAAAACTTCTCGAGACGCTTTCAAGGAAATATTGACCGCTAACATTTTAATTAAGGCACATTGAAGTAGAAACATTTGAATCAACAACAAGGACAATAGCAAAACAGGTTGGGTTTCAAAAAAGGAGGCTTGTTTACCATCCTCCTAATAACACATCCAGTCTGTACCCTTGACTGAAGTGTCAGTTTAAACTAGCTATATGCATTCATTTCCCCCTTTTGTCTTAAAAATAATAATAAAAAATTGAAGGACAGGCAATTTTAAAATAAGCTTAGCCCATCATCTACATCCATAAACAAAACATACTTGTGCACTGAACTGCAGTGCTCGTGGGGCAGTATGGGATGGCCCTCTTGAGTGCACCCATCCCTTCACTGGTGACAAGGTAATTCTGCAGGGCTGGAGGATCACGGGTGTTGCTTTACGCCTCAGCATTTCTCCATCATTGCTGCTCAGATGAGAAGAGGTAAATGTGTTCTGCCAACTGCTGGAGAGGGAAGGATAGACTGAGCATTTGTCTTAGGAGCTCGTCCTGGGTGTTACTTTATGCAGGTTTGTGTCCTTGCTTCGGTTTAGCCACAGCCCAGTGAAGCCGACACGGTGGATTTGGGTCTGGTAACTGTGCTGAAGAGTTAATGAGAAAAAATTAGTCCTTTGCTGTGCAAGGAGAGGGATGGTTGGACTGATCAGGAGTAGTCCAGTACCCACCATCCCTCTGAAAACCAAATGCTTGCAGCACTGGCCGTGCACCTGGGGAAGTTCATTGCTGCCAAATTTTACAGGGGTTCCCTGCGCAGTAATTTACCTACAAAAAAAGAAACACACAGTTTCCAGGAAGTCTTCAGGAAATGTTCTGCCCCAGCTGTTTGGTTTTTGGTTTTGTTTTTTTTTCCCTAAGGTGTATTCAGACACTGTGATGAGGGGAAAGATAAATAGCCTGCGTGCCCTCAGTCCTCCGTCTGACTTGAGCCTCGCCTCGCGCTCCACACGTGCTGTTCGTGTTGTACCCTGGTGCTTATCTGCAGATTCTTGTCTACTGCAGTCAGACGTGTCTGGGGGACCCAGTTTCTAGCGAATCCTTGTCCTCCCCTCTTGCAGGCACCTCCTCCTTTTCAGAAGGGAGAATCCCTCATTTCAGCACTTTATCCGGTGAATTATTAACATAAGCGGTGCGAACAGCATAGGAGCAAGGATGCAGATCTTCCCCTTCCAAAAAAGGTGGCTAAACACTGAGCTACAGACTCACACCCTTACCCGCCATCTCTCTGTGGATCAATTGATATTGTGTTATTTTCTGGAAGATGCAATCATACTGGGAGAGGGCTGCTTCCCAGAACCACCCGTGGGCAGGGCAGGCTTCTGGGAAGGGGAGGCGTAGGTATGAAACAGGAGAGTCACGGGTTGCTATCCCACTTTTTGAGTAATTACTTTAAGCAATGGATGTTAGATAACTGGGTTATTGCTTTTGGTACTGTCTCCTGCAGGGGCTTCCAGGAGATGGACACTGGTAGCACTGGTATTAGGAGATCCAGCCTGGAAGGGCTCCCCAAACTGCATACGCCGCTGCCAAGCCCTATGTTGAGTTGCCTCACGGGCTTTAGACATTTAGTACAGAGGCCGGGTAGCTGAGCCTGGGTTTTTGACTCCACAAACCAGGAGGACATAAGTGAAGCAAGTCTTGGATCAAGTATTTAGGTCTTCTTAATTAAATGAAACAGGATGCTCTTCGAAGACACAGTAGCATTTAACTTCTCAGGTTGCAAAAGAACATTTGGAATTTACCTACGATAAACATGTATATTTATAAAAGAAATCTTAAAGAGAGTTTGGGGACTGCTGGTCACATGCACTATGTTTCTCTTTCATCAATAGGATCATGACGGTAAACAGTTTTCTTGTGAGTGCTACCGCACCTGATCCGTTTGTATGTGGTGGGATACGCATGGCCACATGTAAAAGTCCTTGCCTGAACCAGTTATTTAAATTCCTTTTTTTTTAAGCACTAGGTAGAAAGGAGTGGGCACTTTGAGAGTGTGAGTAATTAGTCCTGATGCAGACAGGTATCATGTTTAGATGAGATTCTCTCGCTGCCTTTTCCTGCTCTTGTGCCCTAACCTGTACCCTAGAAAAAACTCAGTACTAACATCCCTTACAGCGTCAGTGGCAAGTTTATCATCTAGTGGGTGGCATCTTCCTGCTTTTTTAATAAGTCTGCAGTAACTCTTAAACTAAACAATTAGACACCTGGGTCTCAGAGGAGGAGTAATTCATGGTGCTTATATTTTTGTGAAGTATTTAGAAGCGAAACAGCTGTTTATAGGCAATCTGCGCAACCGCTGCTACTTTGCATGGCGCCTGCACTCCAACAGTTTGAGTCAAGCAAGCATCGCTTAGGTTTAACGCTGCCGTGATATTGGAGAGATGACAGTGCAGGATTGTTTCTGGGGAAGTTACTGGGCATTAAGGAAAGGTGCAGTTTATTTACAGCACGTGGAGAGCACCTTTGTGCTGCGTACCTTAGCCTGTTAAGAAAATAGAGTTGCTCCTCCTCTGAGGGGATGCGGCACTGGCACAGCACAGACTCACGCCAGCCTTCCTGGGCAGCAGCTCTGCTGGATGGACAAGCCCTAGGGATGTATGCTTTGTTGAAGGGTTTGTTTTCTAATTCTGGAAGTTTGGGGTTAGCTTTTTGGCAAGCAGCTCGCCAGAACAGAAAAAACTTAAACCAGAGCAGGAGAATCTTGCAGCCCTGGTCTCTCACTGAAATTTATGCTGAAAATGTGAATGCGCTTTGGGAAACATTGAGTAGAAGGAGATAAATATCACCCTAACATGTAAAGATCCCAAGGAAATCAATTACTAGAAAAAGGATGGCTTTTTTTTTTCCTTTTTTTAAACCAAAAAAAAAAAAAAAAAAAAAAAAAAAAGACAGCTCTGGGCCTGTGAGAATACTGACCCTTTAAATAAGGAAATCACAAACTGCATCCTAAAGATGCTTCAGCGGGTACCATTTGAAATTCAGCCTACATTCTCCCCTTCCCTCTCTCCCGCAGTGTATGCTGTTATTCACAGTATCTTCTTCCTTACTTATGGAAATCCTCCAGTGTGTCAGTCATCGTGGGATGGCAAATGTTGAGATTAATAACCGACTTGAGGCTGTCCTCTGCTTGGAGATCAGCACGGGGTTTGGAGTCCAATCAAAAGCATTCAGCCACACCTAATTCTCATCAGTTTGTGATATGGGTGATTGGGTGATGACCTGATTTTTACAAGCATGGTCATCATTTTCTGGACTAGACCAGCACTGGATTTAGCTGTTTAAATGGGCTGTTATGCATTAGGTACAGGCAGTATAGGTCATAACAGAAGCTGAAAGTGATGATGTATTTAGAGTTAATGAGTTAACTTGGTTCCAGAAGATCCTAGTTATGACCTTTATTGCTTTTTTGGGGGGGTTGTGGATGGGGAACACAGGCAAAACACATATGCTATCTTAAAAAAAAAAAACAAACAACAACTTCTTCAGAAGACTGGCCTAGAATACTAAGGATACTAGACTAATGATATTTTAAAGGAAACACTGGCTTTTTTTGCATGACTGTTTGATCTCTGACTTTGCTAAAAAAACAAACAAACAAACAAACAAAAAAAACCCAAGAAAAGCCAAACATCCCCCCCCCCAAAACCAACCAACCAACAAGAAACATAATATTTTATCAACATTTCTAATTTTGTTAAGTGGCATATATGAAAAATATTAGCCACATGCTTGGAGTATGATTTCATTTATTTCCGTAAGTTAATTATGGAGGAACTCAGTGAAAGCAAAGTCACCTTGAGGAAAGTCAATACTAGTCAAAAATACTCTGTTTTTACAGGGTTGCTTTTTTATTCCCTATAACTCAATGAAATCAGTGTCTTGAAAAGAAACTTCGCAGCAATTCAACTGGCTGTGCATTTGAATTAACCTCTTATTTAAATGCATCAAGGGGCACATGGCTCTTAGTGCTGCAAACTTTGCTTTCTGCAGACTACTCTGTCTCCCTCGCCTCCCATTCTTGAAGTTTTCTTAGAAGTGACACTTGCTTATGCTACTGCTTTCTCTCTCTCCTTTTACTTAGAAAATGCTGAACAAAAAATGAAATTCCATTAAAATAATGCAATAACTTCATGAAGGTTCCAGTGCAGCCCATTACTGTTTGCTGGCCATTTTAAACACTATTCGTTATTTTCAAATAATTTATTAAGCATTATTTAAGCATATTTCATTATTTTTTAAATAAATGAGGAAAAGTAAATATTAACCTATTGCATGATTGATTTCATAATAGGGTAGAATAAAATAGAATATTTCAGTTGGATGGGACCTACAATGATCATCTAGTCCAACTCCCTGAGTACTTCAGGGCTGACCAAAAGTTAAACCATGTTATTAAGGGCATTGTCCAAATGCCTCTTCAACACTGACTGCCTTGGGGCATCGACCACCTCTCTGGGAAGCCTGTTCCAGGGTTTGACCACCCGCTTGGTGAAGAAATGCTTCCTAAGGTCAAGTCTAAACCTCCCCTGGCACAGCTTTGAGCCATTCCCACGAGTCCTATCACTGGACAGGATTACATGATATAAGGATACAATGGATAAAGGGATCTATTGCTCAAAAGTGTATGTGGATCCAAGTATATTTTTGTTTTTCAAGGATCTTTGGGAGCTGGCATCTTAGAAAAACTTGGACACGGTACTGAGCAACGTGCTTCTAGTTTACCCCGCTTTGAGCAGGACAGGGTGGATAGGGAGATGACTAGCAATCTCTTCCACCTCGACCATTTGGTGATTCTGTGAAGTCTCATAATTACTGAATTACTGCAGAATGTATATTGTACTTTTGTATTTAAACTGGACTGAGTTGTAGATTGGAAAAAAAAAAATTGAACTGACTTTGGAGGTTTTAAGATGCCATGTATGAAGATTTTCTTGTTGCTGATTTTATATGCACTGGATCGAAAAGCTTTCCCATACCTTTATCTTCACTGATTACTCAGTTCTCTCCTATTTCCTTGAATAGGAAGAAAGTGAAACGGCTGTGATACAGGGCAGATTAGAGGAACAATGAAATCCAAACTCAGCTCACAACCTATAAGTTCTCAAAAAAAATTGCTATTCACAGTAGACCAAAGAGTTTTATATGTAACCTCCTCTTTTACATGCTTTGCATATAGTAGCGTCAGCTGATCATATCTTAAGTAGCTGATGGACTAGATTCCCTGATTTTTGCACAGCATCAAAGAGAATCAATCTTGCAACCTGAAAAGCTTGAGCATGCGTGACGTGCGCTGTTCAGAGTGAAAGACCTTCTCTCGGAGCCAGCCGTGGAAGTAAGAGGAATTGACATCATGACTTTCCATCTTCCCAGACGTGTAATCGTGCAGCGTGTCCGTCGTCTGCGTTGGCTCTTAGTACGTGTAAGTGGAATGGGTGGAAAAAATAACTTTAAAATATATGTCTCCCTCCTATTTTGAGCAGACAGATATTGAGCATTCTGATGAAAATTTTTGTTGGCTTTGATTCGGAAGTAAATGAATGGAAGTTGACAAACTCTACATATAAACCTCTTCCATGTACCATATCTTTCTGGGAGGCATGTTTACGAGCCAGCCTGTAAAGCAGGGGCTCCTTCCTGGTATGCACACTGCAAGGGACTGTGTAAGCCTGGCCAAAGTTAAGTGGAAAAAAAACCCCTAATAAATAGGCAGTTTGCTATTTTTTTTTACCCAAATGAGGTGAAGAAGAGCAGGAAGCTTCATTCTGGGTCTGTGTGGCCCAGCAGATCTGAGAGCTGCTGCCGTTGCTGTCGCTGCTAGGATGGTGACACAGTACATTTGGGCAGCATGTGTTTTTCAAGGTAACCAGGCTAATTCTGCAGGTCTCAATGCTAACACGAACTCACACTGTGTGGTAATTGTTGGTTTGCGTTTTCAGAGGTAGGAGTCAAATTCTGTACATCCTGCTCATTAATTGGACCCTTTGGTTATGTTAATCTGGCACAGGGGTCACAGAGCCTCTGGCCGGTGCGCAGTTCGACCCTGCTGCTTGAGCCATTGGTGCACAGGCAGAAGTTCACTGGGGAGCCTCCAGCAACGTTACTGGCTTCTCATGTGGATGCAACGCTGGGAGAGCCTCCTGGAGTCAATAGGAGGAGTGTGAGTCAAAAGCTTTGATGCTGTAGGACTTCGCAGGCTCCTTCTTGGTGTTCAAAAAACACGTAGACGTGGCACTTCAGGACATGATTTAGTGGGCATGGTGGTGTTGGGTCAACGGTTGGACTTGATGATCTTAGAGGTCTTTTCCAAACTTAATGATTTGATTTGATTTGACTCCTTTGCAGAAGTTTTGTATAGGACCTATATAGTGCAAAGATACCCATACAGGCTGTTGGAGGCTCCCAGCTGCTATCGTGGATGTTGGAGGGATTGCTGTAGCTGTTTTGTTAACATTTCCCCCGTTTCCAGAGGTACAGTTGTAACTGTCCCAGTGATTTGGGGAGCTATTAGGATAAGGGTTGCCAAACTGAAATGAGAACAAAGTGGGCAACTTCTCGCATCTTGGGACAGCCCTGAGGAATAAGGGGAGTCCTTCCCTGTAGCGGATGCTGATTAAGAGACTGCCAGAGCACTTGTGCGGAAATAAGTCATTCAGTTAGTTCCATCTATATAAACTGATATCCAATGGTGGTGTTAATAATATCTATAAGGAGAGTGTGAATAAAAATCTCGCTTTTCTTCAATGTCAGTGGAGTTATTTGTCAACTTCAGTGTCGTTCACTTCAGTTTCAAAACTTGTGCAAGGAAAAGCTCAATTTCATTTTCTGAATGACCTTTGGCTAATTAGCACTGGATTGGTAACTATGTGTTAACATGTCAGTGTAGATGGTGCTGCTAATGCCTGAGTTTGGACTTGCTGTGGGTTTTTTTGCTCTCTCTTTGACCTGAGGAGCTATAAATGCCCTTTCAAAGGTTTATCATTCTTGGGAAACTATTTAGCAAATGTTGCTAGTTGTTACAAACTGAGAGAGAATGGCTAAACCTCAAATTTACCAACCTACTTCAAGTAAAGCAGTCAAATATCTCAGTACAAGGTCCTGGATGTATACTGATTAGAATATGTGTTTTTCTTTAATTCTTCATCCTCTGGTCTAATTTGCTTTACGTGTGTCCGTTTCCATGGGACATTGTTTCGTGGCAGTTTCGTAACAAGGAACCAGCGAATTTAGTCTGCCTTTGAAATTCTAGAAGGATCAGGAGGGAATGCCAGAAGGTCTGTAGAGAGCAACTGAAGAACTCAAAAGAGAATTTCTCTTTGACTAGCATTAGTTTGGGAAGGCATTCCCCAAAACCCCTTTCAAAAACTCATAGGGAAGTGATAGTGCTGTGGTCGATTGAGCCTCAGTTTGTGCTGTGGATTCGTGTTGCACAGCAAGACCCTTCCTGCTCATTTCCCTTTTCTCCTGCAACTTTAGATTTATATTCTAGTATATCCAGGCAAATGAATCTGACTGCAAGGGAGGGATCCTTTAGATTGTTGATTTTTTTTTCTTGCAACTCATAATTAGAGCATTGAGTAGTGTAGCAAGTATCTTCCTGTGGCTATAAATAAGGCTGCCCATTTGATTTTGTGGCTGAAGCAGGAGTGCTTATTCTGGGTGAGAATGCCAGGGTCAAAACCTCCGAGGTTTCTGGGGATGAGGGGATCCTGTATTTCACAGGAGATGGAAACGTGAGCTTGAGAGCCAGGCACCACACTGACCGAATTCCCCAGGAGCCCCGGGCGCTCATCTGCGCGCAAAATTTGAAGCAAGTAGTATTAACTTGTTTGCATTAACATGTGTCAACGTTAGGATTCATTCGCTCCAAATCAATTTGTGCCCCAGCATCCACCAAAGCCTCTGCACGGCTCCCTGCGACCGCCCGTGGAGGTGCAGACCGCGCTGGTTTGTGTTAGCCTTGTCAAACTCCTCGTCATCTGCGTGTGCACCAGCACCGATGTGAACTGGCCCGATCTGACCCAGACCGTGTTAGTCTGTGTTTGCCATTGGGTAATTTAACTAAAACAAACTCCGTTTAGCATAAATTCCTGGAGGCTGAAAATACAGCAGTGTAGCTTCAGTTGATGAGCGCTTTCTTAGGTTGTCGCCCGTGCCTTTCCATTGCTTGTACTCACCTCTTTGTTTTGGGGCTATTTCATGGAGTTTGGGGCTTCCAGCGGTTTAGATTGCACTGTCACCGCTTGCCAGCCGCTTCGGCAGCAGGGCAGGTGGGAAGACCTGTGCTTTTCTTCGGAGCAGGAGTCTGAAGCACTGACTTACCAGGTGGGAGCAGCCATCCCGATGTGCCAGGAATAAGCGTGCAAAATCACCTTTGGAGAGATTTGCAAAGGCACAAATGCGTGTCTGGTAACCCATTCCCACTGGGATACGGAGATGTTTCCCCTTCTGATGTCTCCGCTAGACACCCGCACTCAAATGCCCAGTTCTTGCATACTCTGATTTCTTGTTGTTTAGGAAGAGAGAAAGACTCACTGCTCTGTCTCTCTTGCATTTGCGATGTGCTGTTTTTTGCAATGTGAGTCGGAGACTGAGCACCGGGAAGAGACCCTGGCCGGGGCTGCCACCCGGTGTCATCCAGCCTGGGAGCGATATTCCGAGGCTGGCGGAGGAGAGCAGGGGTTTGGCTGTGGCTGCAGTCTGCTCGCTGCTGGCATTGAGTTATGCTTTTCTGCCTGCAGTTCTGTTACAGGTTTTACTGGGTTAGGGATGTTCTGAAAGGGGAAGTTTTTAAAAGATTCAGAATTAAGATTATTTTTCCATTAGGTTAAAATATGTACATATGATTATGTCAATTATGGGTGAATATTGTTATGAGAATAATAAACTTATGTTATGGTACTACAACAATGATACTAGGGGATGTATTAACACAGAACACTGACAGACACAGTTTGCATAAGAAAAGAGATAATAGATAAAAGTAGACAGACAGAAAACAAGGAATCACAGGAATGGTGCTGGTCAGCAGGAGCAAGAGCGGCCACAGCACACCCGCCCACCTTGCTATTTCTGGGTGTCCAAAGACATAGACCTTTTACAGTAAACACTAAAATAACTGATTAATACATAATGACAACCTTGCTTGTGGAAATTAAGAAGTGAAGATTAAATATGCATGCATGCAGGAATGGAAATGCAAAACTTCTATTAGGATCAGCCAAGGAAGATTTTTATTTTCATGTTGAGCTCATTTCAATGATGTTTAATTAGCCCTGCATAGCTGCTGAGGAAGTATCTTGCAGAATTTGTTCAATGTAATACTCCTAACATCAGTATTTTTCAACTAAAGAAAAAAGCTTACAGTTAATTACAAAGTATTAATTCCATAGTATTACCTGGCTGCATATGCAGATTTTATTTTCCTCCTTGAAAAAAAATCTAGTAAGAATGCTATAAGGTTATTTGAATGCCTTTTACGCTATTCCTTTTCTAAATTAAACCTGTCTCTAACACATGATAATAGCCGTAGTTAGATCAGTCTGAGATGAGTACATGACAGATGAGGTTCAAGATAATTGATGCTGTAAATAGCCCTCGAGTTGAAAATTCTGTCTGTTTGTAGGAATCTGATTTAAGCCATAATAGAAATAGGCCTAGGTTTTATAAAGCACTGAGTTTATGACTTAGGATGTCTTTCAAATTTGCTGTTGGTAACTGGAAGTACTCCCCTTCTGCCAACTGGACGTATCTGAAAACTTCCCTGGCATATGGTTTGTTTTGCAGGCTGCTTCTCTGGAAGGCGAGATTTTGCTGCTGTTCTGAAGAGATGTAGTGTCTCATTATAAGCAGAAATGCACTCCTGCACTTAATTTCCTTTATCTGAGGAGCAAAAGGTGCGGAGGAAGGCTCAGCCCTGCGAGTCAGCACGTGCAGGTCTACCAGGAGCACTGCAGAAGGCATCTAACCAAACACCTCAAGGTCCTCCACCTGCATAACTATACATTATTTTGTATAATTAGAGTTACAGTATTAATAAAACCCCACACCTCCAGCTCCCTTCCCTCTCCCTAAGATCTGCTGTTTCCCGTAGTCTCCCCGGTAGCTCCGTGATGACAGGCTGTGTAGAGGGCACCCGTGGGTGCCTCTGGGGCCAGGGTGCTTGCTGCATGCCTGCTGGCCACGATGAGCTCCTGGTGCGGTGTTGCCCTCAGCTAATCCGAGCCTTGCTCCGGTGCCCGCTTCTCCCCACGTGCATACGCCAATTTTATATAATGTGCTGGAGGTTAATTATCTTTGGGATCTCGATCCCCATTTGAAATTTTGCTAAAAGAAGCTCAGAAGGTTTTGGGAAGGGAGGTTTGGCAGATGGGCAGTCAAATGCAATTATCTAAGGAAGCAAATCTTTGCTGCTCTTTGAGATTCAGCTGCATTTACATACTATAATAAAGTTTTGGTATGAATTTTTGCTGATGATGCAAAATTGATGGGCATCATCAGTATGGAGAGAAGCAAGATGTGGAGTAGGTGACCTCCTAAGGGTCCCTTCCAAGGTGGATGGGATTTTAGTCTATGCTCCTACAACGAACTGGCTGGGGGATTTCTTTCAAGTCAGCAGAAAGACTTCACTTGTCTGGGTTCAGGCGTGGGCACTAAATATTCTGGGCAGGTTCATTTTCCTCTTCCTTTTTGCAGTAGTTTTGTTTGATTTGTTGTCTTCATTTGCCTCCAAGGAGATTCTTACATGCCCTCCTTTTTCATCATCCACTCACCATTATTTATTTCTTCTAGTCCTGGCTTTCTTTTTATTTCTCTTCCCCTAAAATGCATATTTTGTATTCTGTTCAAGTAAAACTGGGAAAAAATACAGTCGTCTTTAAGAGTAGAGATTGTGAAAAAGTATGCAGAGAACTGGTGAGATTTCTGTACTGACATTTTTAATGGGAAAGAGTTTAAGGCTGGAAAATAAATGTGAATCTTGGAAGAGCAGAACATATACGAGGCGGGGAGGAAGGAAACCTGGCACTTTCTGTTATATAGGTATAGACTGTCAGATATATATTTTTTTACTGAAGTAAAATGTTTTTGTGCTCATTTTAGGACATATGAAGTCCAGAAGAAGGCAGTAAGAGAGCAGTGGAGTGTTATCAGGAGCCCCTGCTCTCCAGGGTGCCACTATTTGCACTCGATATGTTCAGAATGTAGTTTTTAACAGGGATTGAAACTTTGTGAGTAACTCTGGAAGAAGTCCACTGAAGCCACTAACTGGAGATGGATGTGGTCTAGAAGTAGACCTTCTTAACCCAGTTTGATGTTCATTGCTTCAAAAAAATTAAGTTTTGTTTCTTTAAAAAATGAAGGCACAAGCATTAATTAGGTTTGGGATTATGCAACCAATAATTACTTACTTATAATGTTAAAAAATCCTATGTGTAACAATTACTCCTACTAATGTGTCGTGCATGTCAGGTGGCCTTTAGTATTAGTGCCTGTTTCTCCTGGCTTGGCTGGTAAATCCTTTTTTCTTTTATAATGTAATCTTCCGTTCTGTTTCTTTACAGGTACAGAGAAAATTAAAAAAACAAGGTTACCTGTTTATAAAACAAGGATAATAACGAGGCAGTTATTGCAGAATTCCTCCTCAAGCAATTGTATATATTTGAATAAGAATTTGTGTTTCTTGAAGACTGTCCAACTCCTGTATGCTTGTGTCTGCATCTTAGTTCATAAAAGGAAGATAAATCACTGGAAGGTGAAGAACCTGTAGCAGAGTCATACATTATGAGTACTTTTGTAACTGCTGTCCTGTTATCTAGCTGTCCTTTCAATCCCTGCAGTGAAAGAGTGGCTTTAACCCTTGTTTCTACATGCTTTGTTTGTGGGTAGTCATGGTTCATCAACATTTTTCACAGCCATGTCCAGCCGGCTGGGGAACCAAAGTGTGCTGACACTCTGGTATGTATAGGCTAATGCAAGTGGAATGGAAAGATAGTTTAAATAATTTCTTGATTCAGGTGTACTTGATTTAATGATAATGATCTGGAATTCTTTAATCAACTCTCTCTTTAATTACCTTTTTTTGAAAAATTTAATACTAGAATTGACCACGACATCAGTCTAGTTTAACCTCCTTTACCTTACAGCCCTATCTGGTTGGGTTTTTTTTGTTTTTTTTGGTTTTTTTTTTTTTTTTTTTTGCAGCTGTTCTTATATTGAATGTAATAATTTGTATTTCACTAAAAAGCATCTGGTCTTGGTTTGAACAGGTGAGGAATCTTCTGTATGCCCAGGTAGTCTGTTCCTCTGTTCAACTGCTTTATCTTCAAAAAAAAAAAAAAGTCTTTATTCTTTCCCATATTGAACTGGGTTTCCTTCAGTTTCCAGCTATTGTTGCTTGTTGTATATATTACCGGTAGCCAAAAGAGCTCTTTTGTACCTGCTGTTTTCCCACCATGAGGTGCTTACATCCTATAATAAAGTTACCGTTCAGTCTTCTTTTCTACAAAATTAAATGTGTCTCGCTCTTTACATCTTTCACTGCAAGCCAAAGTCATAAGTACTTTCTCTAGTGCATAAGTACTTTTCTGTTGCTCTTTCTTTGCCCTTTAATTTCTTAATGTTGCTTAACAATGGCTGACACCAGATTAGGATCCTTACTCAGGTCTCCAATTCTATATATGAAAGAAAATTATACCCTTACTCTTATTGCACGCAGTGATCCCAGCAATCCCATCTATTTCAGAACTGTGCTGAGAGGTCTTTGCCGGTGTGCCTCTCAGACCGTGCCAGGGCACAGTCTTGCGCTGTTAACCTCTATTATGAGTTCATAGATGTATATCGTTCTGTGTGAGCGTCTGACTCTTCATTATTAGGAAAACCCACTGATCTTTATTCATGTATGCACATGCATGCGCATGTAGAAATTCAGTATTGTGGTCAGTGGTGCTGTTTGTGCTGTAAATGTAAAATCCTGAGCACCAGTGTACCTGCTGTCCAGGGACTCCGATGCTACTTTAGTCTCTTAAATAATGAGATTGGGCTAAGTTTGGTGTCCTTGGATCAACAAAACTATTGCTGCCCTCTTGCAGGGCTGTCAGCCCTGTGCCATCCTCCCCATGTCATTAGGACGTACTGGTATGAACAGTTCATCCAGTGGGTGCAGTTTATATGGGTTTCAATCAGGTGTATTTATAACCTCATCAAAAGAATGAAGCAAGCGTTTACTCCATAAAACTACATCACTGAGTGTTCGTTACATTTCTCCTCTTGGGTTCTTTGTTGATAGACTCCAACCCTCAGTAAAGCATGGCAGGCAGAACTGCTCTCGAGCTGCACAGGGTATTGTTGACTACTAAGGTCATCCTGCTTGTCCTTTCGTGTTTGAGCATGTTAGCAGCCTTCTAGCATGTGTTTGATCTTCCCAAAATAGTATTGGAAATCAATATAAGCTCATCAGGGGTCTTCCAGGGTCACACTCTTACTCTTGTGGGAGCAAGGAAGAAAGGCTTGCTTGCTTATAGGATCTGGCCTTGTAAATGGTGCTTGCTTTCTGCTATTGAGTCTGTACTGCACACACAATACGGCACTGCAGATGCATAATAAATCTCTTTTAAAGGGCTATAGAGGGAAAAATATCTTATGTGGAGCTCCAGGTAACTTGGCTCCCCTGTTTCCAGCTTGTTTGGAGCTCTTGTGTCTCCACACTGCATGTACTAATGGATGGCATGCAAGACAGCTCATTATCCTTTCCATAGGTAGGCAAGAAATACATATTTGTTGAATTTTTGTGCATCTTCTGAATCATGCGTAACTGCTCTGTACCATACAGTACTACAAAGCCCTTCAAACCTGCGTAATTATTGATAGCTTGTGCTAGGTCAAGGAGGCTATAGTAAGGAAAATAGGACGAAAAATATTGTACTTTTATATTTAAGAATAACTTATGAGTTAGGCAGGCTAAATGTATGCGTCACTGCTGTCTCCTCTCTGGGTGTCTTGATGAAGCAATTTCAATCAGTTTACCAGATGCATGTTTTATTATTATCCTGACTTCCAAGCATCGCTTGCTTTGAACATCCGAAGACAAAGGCATCTAATTAACAAATGAAATCATCAAGCTGTGTAGTCCCAGCAGCTGAAAAAAGATGATATAGCAAATATAGTCTGTGATCCTGCTCTCCTGTCTGTGTATGTGAAACTCCCTTGGAGTTCAGGTGAGGGTCGCAGGAGATGGTCCGTTTTTCCGACTTGCAGCCAGTACGATGCCTCCAGTGCTTTGCAATTCAGCGTAGAGAGGATATTAATAGCATCCGCCACAGTTGCGCACCTTCCACGCCAACATCTCTGACCGTCGTGATGCAATTCACAGTGCATTTAGATTAGACCCATTTTGAACAGCTTATACTGGGTTTTCTTGTTTGTTTCAGAGCTTAGGGATGTGTGAAGGGAATTCTTCCAATATAGCGTTTAGAATGCCTGTGCCATCTGGGTTTTGGAAACTGTTTGGTTCAATTCAAAGATTAAGGACTGAAAAATTGAACCTAATGGTGGCATAAACCTCTGTGGAAAACATACTTCTGTAATTATTTTAATTTTGATTAATAGACTTTAACTACATAGCAACACCCATGACTTCAGTTTAATTTAAAGAATGATTAGTCAGTTAACTCTTCATAATTTGATCAACCCAAAATGAAAATTTTAGTGGCTTTTTTTTCTCTTGTAAAGCATGTAAAAAAAATTCATTTAGCTGAGCTTCCTAATGCTAAATCTTTCTCCGCTGCAGTAAGATCTCCCTGTCTCTTCAGTGATTTCCCCTCTTTCCTCTTCCCAGCTTAACTGCTGTGCACTACCTGAAGTCTGTAGCTTCCCTCCCAGAATGCTGAGCCCCTGACTCTTCCAGTGCTTTTAGTGAACAAACACCCAGGGATACTTACACATAGGCACAGAGCTTTAAATGGTTTTCAGGTTTTTTAAAGTCTATTTGGAAATTTGAATATCAGTTAGTAACAATTCAATTAGACACTGAAACTGAAGTTCTGGAGAGCTTTGACAAGTGAGCGTTAATGCCACCAAGATCAGGTGACTTTAAAATAACCTGTCTAAAGGCAATGAATTTGGCAGTTGCATGCCTCCGTTGTAATAACTCTGCAGAATACCTTGGCACTATTACGAAAAAGACATACTTTGTATTATGTTTGCAGCTCTTGCACTGCCTGAGCAAAATACAGTCTTATATAACAATCCAGTAAAACATTTGTCTAACCCTGCCCAACAGCGGGGCAGGCAGTTGAGTGTTCAGTGAAATCTCACAATTGCAAGCATTATTTTGTCTCCTATTAGTGCTGCTTCTTTTGCTTTGATGCAGCTGTCGAGATCTATCCAGCACTGCCGACGGAAAAATCAGTCAAGTTCTGCAGTGCAAATTTTCTATTAATTGACCATTATGAAATGCTTTGGCAGAGGGCTTGCCGCGTTTGCATTCCCAACTTAAATTTCTTTGAGGTGTCTTTATACTCTTATCAAATCCATCCCCTGTCAAGGTACAGTGCCGTGCAGAAAAAAGGTGCCTGCTTCTCTCTGTCGTAGAGGAGTAGCGGTGTCGGAGGGGGTGAGCACGCACCCAGCATGGACCTGCTGCAAGAGAGCAGGTAGCACAAGCAAGCGATGGCATCACAGCTCATGACATCATGGAGTAATTTAGGTTGGAAAGGATCTCTTGTCCAACCTACTGCTCAAAGCAGGGCCGGCTTCACAGTTAGGTTAGATTGCTCAGGGCTGTGTCCAGTCAAGCTTTGAATGTCTCCAAGGGTGGTATCCTGCTGCCCCTCTGGGCGCTTGTCTGATTGCACGGGGAATTTGTTTTCGCTTAAAACCAGGAGGAATTTCTCTTGGTGCAACTTATACCTGTTGGCTCATGGTGCTTTGTTCTGCTCTTCCGAGTTTGCCTTCATCTTCTTTATAACTTCCCGGTAGTTAGTCAGGAATTAGATCACCCCTTCATCTTGTCTTCTCCAGGCTGGCCAAACCCAGCTCCCCCAGCCTCTGCTTGTATGGCACCTGCTCCAGCCCTCCAGTCATCATGGTGGTCTCCTCTGCAGTTGCTCCAGTATGTCCATGTCTTGACCTGGACAGGGTGCTCTGGATGTTGTCTCGCAGGTGCGGGGTAGAGGGGAAGGATCCTTTCCCTGGACCTGCTGGCTGCACTCTTGCTGTTGCAGCCTGGGATGTAGTCGGCCACCTCCTGTTCAGCTTTGCCGCCGGGACCTCCAAGACCTCTTCTGCAAAGAGGTTTTAGGCTTTAAGTGATTTATTCTGTCTAGTCTTGATTAAATTCATCAAAATGAAGCAGAGTCAAGACTTAGACTTCTTGTGTATGTCACCTAAGGGGACGCACCTTCATCTAAGGGCGAGAGATTGGCGGAGCGGTCCCCTGACTCGGTGTTGGAGACTTTTGGCTGCCAGTCATCCTTGTTTGTGGTCTAAGGATGTGCTTTAATAAGCAGATGCTGGAAAGCATTCGTGTGTGAAATGTTCTGTTGTTCATCAAAATATAGGGAACAGGTGCTTTGGCCTAGAAATTGAAGCAAGCTAATTTCCTTCTTTTTATTTTCTATTGCATGAGTAGAAGACATAACATTTCAGCAATCTCATCCCTTTTCACATGCTACTGTGATTTAAAATAACCTTTAAAACAAAAATGAAATCTCATTAGAAAATGGCATCCTAATTTGGAGCAACAATTTCATAATTTGTTTCTGTGATATTAAATTAAATGTTTTGTAGAGTAGAATGAAGGTAACATTTACTTAAAATTCGTGCTCTATTACAAGATATTATTGCTTGAATTATTCCAAATTTTGGAACATGTTTTGTTTCTAATTAATCAAGAGCTTCTCAAGCTTTATTCTTGTTATGCAAATCAAAATGTAAGCATCTAAAGAATAATTTTTAAGTGCAAACCGCTTTTCAGTGTGGATGTTTGAAACCTGCTAATCTATTCAGATTGTTAATGAGGGGCATCCTTTAATAATCCCATGTGCCTCTGGCTCACCTCTAGTTTAGAAAACTATCAAACCCCCAGATCTTTTAAGAACTGCTATGCTGATGGTCCATCATGTACAATATACAGTTACGGTGGTGTTTGGCTCGCACTTGGGGAAAGGACATGGAGCAAAATGCATGTGAGGCTTCCCCAAAACCAACTGTCCTTGTTTTCAACACCTTTGAAAAGGGACTCAAGTGTGCGGGTGCCTTTGAGCGTGACCGCCTTCCCTTTGACACCGGTGGTCATGCTAAGAATTGAGCACCTTGTTCTGCATTTCACTGAACTGTGGCCTCAAATAAATCTGATGAATTGACATTTAGATAGTTACTCACACAAGACTTTGCAAAAATAGGGTTACGTTTGTGGATGAATAATTAATGAAACACTACTTAAATCGTTATTTAAATTTTGTTTAAGGAAGAAGCACTGCCGTTAAGGTTCTGAAATTATTTCAGTCAAGGCTGAGTTGCACGTGAGAATGTGGTGTTGCTGTGTGCTTGCAGACCGGATCGGTACAGGTATAATTAGGCAAATTGTTCCTACTCTCTGTGGGTAACAGCATCAGTGCCTGTATTGTAACTGTTGGAGCCAAACCTGGACGTACCTTTGAAACAGAGAGGCTAGACTTAGAGAAGCAACTTCCCCTTGGCTGCCAGCCCTCCAGGTAGTGTAACTTCTCCCTAAAGCTCACCAGGGAATTGCTTACCACGTCATTTGGAGGTTGAGTGTTTTTAACGACTTCTTAGTAAAAATAGCCATTGCTTTTCTTGTTTTGTTTCTTTTTTTTTTCCCCTTCTTCGACGCAATTGTACCTTCAGAGAAAACGCATAATAAACAATAGTAACATCCTGCAAACAGGAATCTACTTGTTCCTGATGGAATAAAGCCCAAATTAATTAATTAGGTGTACTCACATTCCAAGGGCTATCGTTATTTCTTCCCTTTATAAGATGAGTGAATTCTGTGGTGGGGATCTAATTTTCTTTGAGCTGATGCAGTGGGAGTAATTATATGATATCTGTATTTTAATCAAGAGAAGTGTGTTCTAAAGCCTGTGATGAATTTACCTGCTTGAAGTTAAATGCATGTAACTAAAAGAAGGGAATATGCATTAAATTACTGTATTAAATTGCTGCTTTAAAGGAAAACAGCTGCATGCACATGATCTATGTTCTAGTGGAGCCTACCATTAGGATGCAAATTAGTCTGTCTATTTATTTCCAAAGCTTTATAAACTATTTTGTCTAAGAGACATTTAAATTAAAATCATGCATAAGAAACAAGTAGTAAAGATGAACACCATATGAAACCTAAGTATTAGTGGAAACATAACAGAAATACGATTGACATTATCATATGTGATATCGTATATATTGTTGTATCTAAAAGCCCGAGTTGTAAATGAAGATCCAGTTGTGCTAGGTGCTGTGCAGATGAAAACAAACTCTAAAACTGAATTCTGCTGCAGAAGTCCTAAAACCTACGTTTCTGGCTTTTAGAGCTGTATTGCCTCTATTTTGCTGTTGACTTGTATGCAAGGCGATGCACGCGCTTCCCATCGCAGAACCGTCATAGAGTCAACTGAAGCCTGACTTTATCTTGGTTGTTCTTTCTGTCTCTCCAGATTTGGATGATCCAATAGTAACAGTCCACCAGAGCATCGGGGAAGCAAAAGAGCAGTTTTACTATGAGAGAACGGTGTTCCTCAGGTGCGTTGCCAACTCCAATCCGCCTGTTCGGTACAGCTGGCGCCG